>JAKCPB010001470.1:0-57398 GCA_021442155.1 Cymbidium sinense | reverse complement strand
TTATTTTTATTATGCGTTTAGTTTTATTTTATTTAGGTTTCATTCTTAAGTTTATTTTTTAAGTTTAGTTTAGGTTTTATTTATTTTATTTTAGTTTATTTTATTAGTTTAATTTATTTTTATATATTTAGGTTTTAGTTTAAGTTTTTATTTTATTTTATTATTTTATTTTATTTAGATTTAAGTTTTTTTTATTTTATATTGATGTTTTATTTAGTTTAGGTTTAGGTTTTAAGGTTTTAAGGTTTTTAGGGTTTAGAGTTTAGAGTTTAGGGTTTATGGTTTAGGGTTTTAGGGTTTATGGTTTTAGGGTTTAGGGTTTAGGGTTTAGTGTTTAGGCTTTAGGCTTTAGGGTTTTATCGTTTAGGGTTTAAGGTTTTTAGGGTTTCGGGTTTTTAGGGTTTTGTGTTAGTTTAGGGTTTAGGGTTTAGGGTTTAGGGTTCGGGTTTAGGGTTTATGGTTGTAGGTTTAGGGTTAGGTTTAGGTTTAGAGTTAGGGTTTATTTTTTAAATTAAGTGAGGTTTAATTTATTTATATTATTTTTTTATTTATTTTAGTTTATTTTATTTTTCTTTTTATTTTGGTTAAAATTTTTATTTTTATTTATTTTAATTTATTTATTTTTGTTTAGATTTTTTATTTTAGTTTATTTTTTAGGTTCAGGTTTATGTTTACGTTTATTTTTTTGTTTTGTTTTAGTTTTAGTTTATTGTTTAGATTTAGGTTTTATTTTTTATTTTTAGGTTTATGTTCAGGTTTTAATTTAATTTTTTTAGGTTTAGGTTTTACGTTTTTATTTTAGGTTTATTTTTAGGTTTTATTTTTTAGTTTAGCTTTAGCTTTACTTTTAATTTATTTTATTTTACTTAGTTTAGGTTTAGGTTTGGTTTATTTAAGGATTAGGTTTAAGTTTTATTTATTTTTGTTTAATTTGTTACAATTTAGGTTTAGGTTTATTTTAATTTGTTTATTTTTTTATTTTATGTTTATGTTGTTTCTTTATTTAGGGTTTTGTTTTTATTTTTTATTTATTTTTAGGTTTTCTTTTAAGGTTTATTTTTAAGGTTTAGGTTTTTGATTTAGTATTTATTTTATTTTATTTTAGGTTTATTTTATTTTTATTTTACATATAGTTATTATTTTAGGTATTTTATTCTTAGGTTTATTTTTTTAGTTTAGTTTAGGTTTTTATTTATTTTATTTTAGTTTATTTTTATTAGGTCATTTTATTTTATTTGTAGGTTTTGGTTCCGGCTTTAGTTTAGGTTTTATTTTATTTTATTATTTTATTTTATTTAGGTTTAGGTTTATTTATTTATTTTATTTTAAGGTTTTAATATTTTTAGGGTTTAGGGTTTAGAGTTTAGGGTTTAGGGTTTAGGGTTAGGTTAGGGTTTAGGGTTAGTTTAAGGTTTAGGGTTTATGGTTTAGGGTTTAAGGTTTATGGTTTTAGGGTTTAGGGTTTAGGGTTTAGGGTTAGTTTATGGTTTTAGAGTTTAGGGTTTAGGGTTAGGGTTTAGGGTTTAAGGTTTATAGTTTAGGGTTTTGGGTTTATGTTTTAGGGTTTAGGGTTAGTTTAGGGTTTAGGGTTTAAGATTTAGGATTTAGGATTTAGGGTTGTAAGTATAGGGTTGTAGGTTTAGGGTTAGTTTTATGGTTTAGGGTTTAGTATTTAGGGTATAGGGTTTTTTTTAAATTAAGTAAACCGGTAGGTTTAGATTTATTTAGTTTATTTTTATTTATTTTAGTTTATTTTATTTTTTATTTTTCTTTAGGTTAATTTTTTTATTTTATTTAGTTTATTTATTTTAGGTTTAGTTTAGGTTTTTATTTTAGTTTATTTTTTAGGTTTAAGTTTAGGTTTATGTTTATTTTTTGTTTACTTTTATTTTATTTTTATTTAATTTTTTAGGTTTAGGTTTTATTTTTTATCTTTAGGTTTATGTTTATGTTTTTATTTTACCTTTTTAGGTTTAGTATTTTAGGTTTTTTTTAGGTTTTTTTTTTAGTTTAGGTTTATTTTTAGTTTATTTTAGGTTTTGGTTTTATTAGTTTAGGGTTTAGGTTTTATTTTATTTATTTGGTTTATTTTCTTATGTTTTGGTTTTTATTTAGTTTTTATTTTATTTAAGGTTTTATGCCACGATCCTTCTAGATCTTTAATGGCAGTGGGAACACATTGCACACTTTAGAGCTAGTTGTTGCAACACCAAGGAAGGTTTGCTAGTTGCAAAGGATAACGTGGGGAGGGTGGCGTACATGATGACGACTCATCATACTTGCGGGATTATCGATGGCGTAGCCACCATTTGAGTCGTACTCCCAGGTACCACCCTCTTCTACTAGCTCCTCTTCTACCATTAGAACATTGTCTGGATAAGGCACTAAATCCTTACTACTTTACTTGATTTTTATCATGTACCCCACCAAATGAAATTAATGAAGAAAGTGATTCTACTTATATATTGTACGTCTTATGCTTTTGATTTTATTTTTTATTGAAGCTCTCAGAGTCTAAATAAAATAATAGCTCTAGTTACGATCTTTCCTTTATTGAGTCGGACTATCCTTCTCACGAATCAATGGTTCACCTCTTGAGATTGACTTGGGTTAACTCTGGGGATCCCATAGGAGAAGTTGTAGGTATGCCCGATGAGAAGGTAGAACTTTCAACAAGCTCATCATTCCAAGAAGTCACTGAAGTGAACTATGTAGTAGCAAAGTTCTACCTCTTAGGGTAGTACCTCAGGATAAGGGTAAGCAAGTCATTGGTTTTAGTGAGTAGATAACTCCTCCATAGGATGCTCCACCCATGGATATGCTTGTGGATGACAAAGCCAGAGTTGATTACAATGTCCTACCTTACCTTAGAAAGTATCCAACTAAGTTAAGCATATATGTTGCCCTTGTCTTATCCAAAGAGATGAGGGATTCTCTAATCAAGGCCTTACTTGATCTAAAGATATGCTTAGCTCAACTGATTGCTACTAAAGAGGAGGCATGCCACTCGAAGGATATCTCAAAGTTACATTGATGAAGACTTACTCACAGAGGCGATCAAGTGCCTCTCTTATAATGAATGTTGGGATCTGGGCTATAGAGTTTTGGTTGACCCAGGACAAAGCCTTTCTTTGGCCATCTAATCTAATCTCTATTATAAAAATACATTTATGTGAAAAGTAAATATATAACTACACAAATAGAGGTTAGCTAAATATACATATAATCCCAAGCAGTTGTATTTATAATATGGACTTAGCACCCTGCACATAGGTAACTAAGCCCACTTGTCTAACTTGGATTATGCATAAGGATATAAGCAACCATCAAAAAGAGCATTCACATTTATTTTTAAGCATCCATTAAGTATAATCCCTTGCTGAAAATATGATTAAGCTAATATTGGCCTATCATCCAGTCTATGAAGCATACACCCTAACATCTAATCTAAAATAATACATCATAAAATAAAATATACATCACATCATCACCGTCTTAACTTAGATCTTGTGTGGTGAATTCTAATGTGTGTATTAAGGCTTTGTGTGTAGGATTCTTTTAGGCATTGAAGTTGTATTGATTTGACAAATTTAATTTTGTTTTCTTTCATTTGATTACACTTAGCAACTTAGTGTTATAAAGAGAGGAAAAGAGGATTTCCCTCTTTCATCCTTACCTTTAGTCACTTTCTAAAGTTTATTAATTTGATTTAGTTCTCTTTAGTGAATGGCTTATTAAATGATTTAATTAATCCTAAGTTTAGGTTCACTTTAAATAATCCTATTCAAAATGAAAGACATCTTAAGATTAATTTAATTCAATTACCACATGACATATATTAAATCATTCCTTTCCATCACATGCATATGATTTAATCTTAAGTGTATCTAAACATGCAACATATTTTAGCACACTTAAATGATGAATGTATGTTTATGTTTAGAATTTATATTTTATTTGATTGAATTATTTAAACATATTAATTTAAAACTTTATTCAAATTCCTAAACAAAATGACATAAGAATGAAATTAAATATAGTTGAGGAAGTGAGGTAATCAAATGACCTCCATGGAGCTAGCTAAAGCCTCGTATTCTCAGGATGTCCAGACTATATACCCATTTGCATTCAAACATATGTAAATTCGTATACATGAACATAGAAAGTAAGCTCCAAATCATATGGCTAATTAATTCACCCACTTAGTCAATTATGAATGCATGCAATTTTAATGTAAAATGGAATTTCCATTCACTAATCACATATACATATACATGTACAAAGATATAGGCAAGTACGTGTCATTGTTAAACTAGGGAAATGAGGTGATCAAATGACCTCCTTGGGGCTAAATAAAGCCTCGTATTCCCGGGGTGTTCAAACTATATACTTTCTTTTCTTGGGCACACATGGATGTATACATAAATGAGGGAAAAAAACCATGCAAAGATTATATATATATTTGATTAAATCATTTATATATATGAATTAAAGCTCTATCCAAATTCTAATTTTTAAATACATAAGAATGAAATCAAATGGGTATGTGTCATTGTTAAACTAAGGATGTGAGGTAATCAAATGGCCTCGTTGGGGCAAGCAAAAGCCTCGTGTTCTAGGGATGTCCAGATGATATACCCATTATCATTCAATACTATATAAATCAACTCCTGAATAAAGGAAAGAGAACTCAACATTCATACACTTAAGCTATAAGCACATGCATTTCTTATGTATTTATAACTAGCATCATAACACATATTATTATTCATTTATAAGCTTTTGAAAAATACATTTGGATTTAATAGTGATAATAAAATTAAATCAACACATGCAAGTTTACAAAAAGGAAATCCATTTTATTTTACTTGATTTTGAAAAGATGGATGCATGAATTCAAATGACATACCAAATTTAACATGATTGGAAAGAGGACAATCAAATATAAGCATGTGATTCATTCAACAAAACTAGTTCTTAAGGACAATCAAATCAAATAAGATTATATAAAACAAACCAAAGCTTCTTTATTAATTAAGTTTTTGATTTGATTTTATCTAAAGAGGAGAAGAGAAATCATCACTTGATGTTTTAAACCCATTCCCACATTAGTGATTTGATTTAATTTAAGGAAATATAATTAAGTTTATTTTATGGGTTAATTAAGTTGAACCTTTAATTAGATGAATTAATTACCCTTACCTATGTCACCTTAAAGTAATTAACTAAATAATTATGAGCAAACATGATATGCATGAATAAACTTTGCAATGATCCTAGGAAATAAAAGGGGCCTAATGCAATTGGATCATGATTAATAGTTATTTAGATTGTGGGACTTAATTAATTACTTTTATGGTTTTCCCATACATGTGGACTAACCATAATTTCATTAAATTCCTTTAGGTTATTAAACACTTAAAGATCTACACGTGATTTAATTAATTAAGGGTTGATTATGATTTCAATTTGATTAAGTTAATTAATTAATTAAATCTTAATTAATTTCATTTTAAAAAGTGTGAATGAACTTAGGGAAAGGGGTCCCAACCTTATTCCTTAGTTCACTTACTGTCGAACAATGATTAATAAACTTAGTTAACAAATTTGTTATTATTCATGAGATTAGTTAATCATTAATTAACTTAAAAGATTAGTTAAGGTTTAATTAGTCAATTTTCTTAATTAAGTGAGCAATAAATCCCAAGAAAATAATGGGAGGTAGAGGTCATCCATTAAATTAACCTATAAAATTTAAAATTAATTGCTCATGTAATTAAAGAGTAATTAAGCTAATTAATTTTTAATTAAACTTTAATTATTGTTCAAAATTAGTTAAGAACATTTTTATTTAATTCTCCTCTAAAAACCCTTTTAAAATGAGTATTTATTTGCATTTTTTATTTCTCTATGATTTTTTTTTATGATTTTTAGAAGTTTTAGCCATTAAAAATGATTAATTAAGCTAATTAAAACTAATCCTATTGGTGCCACATACACTTTTATGGCATAGGTTGGTTAAAACTTATCCAACTTCGGCCTACGTGGTAGGCGGACTTTCTCATCGCCATCAATCTAAGATCGAATGGCTATGATTAATCCCGCTTAATAGATTAAATCGGTCGATAGCGGATCTAAACACGATAGTCCATTCTAATCATGCATAATAGCGGATGGCGTGATCTAACATCATGCAAGTGAGGAGAATGGAGTCCATCACCATTCCTCTTGATCGAGCTTGCAGAGCTTGGATCGACTCAAGGATCCCACATCTTCACGACATCGATGGAGGATCAAGCAAGATCACACGTGATGTAGGTTTTGTTCAAAAAGCTCCAACCCATTTTTTTCTAAGGATCAGTTTTGGAAGCATACCTCATGGAGGTCAAGACCGTAAGCTTGAATGATTGAAGAAGCTTCATCTAGTGGAGACAAAGCCCTGTTGAGTAGCAATTGGATCAATTCCTCGATGTTCACTCGGAAGGCCATGAACTGATGATTTGGAGCTCAAATTTGATCAAAGTCTTACCTCTAGTTCTTAGGAATCTTGGGAGATAATTCATTCTTGCATGATGAGGCCTAGGGAAGGTGTGTGCAAAGTTAATTTGAGTTTGATGGAGAAATGGGGGAGTTAGGTTAGAAATGGGAGTGTCCTATTTTAGAATGGATGGAAATGGAATGGCATTTTTTGAGGGAACACATGAGCTTTGGAATGGCTAGAGCTCGAGGGGCTCTGAGTTTTATGTGTGTTTGAGTGGGAATGAGGGGGTGTATAGTCCCCCTTCATCTTGATTGGACGGTGGGATCAGGTTTGGCTTCTAATGGTCATCTAGCCATCTCAGGGAGTTGTGGGTGGCAGGGAGGAGGTGAGTTGGCTTGGCTTGGTTGGTTGAAGGTGTGGAGGTGCAAAGAGGAATCATGGGTGTAATGCATGCTCAAATGAGAGGTGAGGAATGATTACATGGGTGATTTTCTAATGTGATGCCCTCAACCTAAGGGTAGAATGATCATTTGGCATTGAATTTGATTTAAGATTTGAAATGAGCAAAGTGGGTAAGCCAATTTCAAGTCAATTGGAGTTGATTTGATTAGGTTTGGCTCAATTTGACTCATTTAGGTCAATTTGAGGTTGGGTCAAGTTGACCAATTGGTTAAGTTTGGTGAAACCAAGGGTTGGGTTAAGTTCATATGATCATTTTGGATGTTTTGGTTCAATTGGTTTGGTTTAGTTTGGCTTAGATTTGATTTTGGCTCATTTGAATTCATTTGGGTCAAATGAGTTAAGTTGACAATTTGACCAAATTGGGTGTTGGTCTGAGTTTAGTTGACCAATTGAAGATGATTGTACACTTTGGTTTGAATTAATTTGGATTTCATTTTGAATTAGGCCAACTTGAACATTTAGGTCAATTTAGGCTAAGTAGGTCAATTAGGTTCAATTGGGTCCAATCATAGCTTTGGTCAAGTTCAATAATCAATTTGGAATGAACTTGCGCCATTGGTTGCAATCAATTTGATTTATATTTTGATTTGACCTAATTTGGTCTTCTAGAACAATTTGGGTCAACTTGGGTCTAGAGGAACAATTGGGATTGGTTTGACTCAATTGAAGGTCAAGTCATATTAAAATATTAATTTTGATTTGGTATGAATCATTGGTTTCAGAGATTTGGCTTAGGTTGAAATTTGGCTAGTTTGGGTTCATATGGGTTAAGGGTTGACTTGGTCAAATGACCAAGTTGACTTGGTTTGACAATTTAGGAAATTAATCAACCTAGGGTGATCAATCATGATGGGAGGTTACGGGCTTGGTTCAATCCAATTTTGGTAGGATTAGAACTTGGCTCAAATAGGTCAAACTTTGGGTCAAGTGGACCAATTGGTGTTTAGTTGACTTTGGGTTGAGTTTATTTAGTTAAGTTTATATATGGATTTGGGATTGATATATAAATTCAATTGGTGGTTCAAATGGGTTTTGGTTCATTTGAACATTTCAAGTCAAAAGGGTTAAGGTTTGACTTGGGTTAATTTTTGTTTGGATTGATCATTGTAGATTTCATTTATATTTGTGAATATGATTAAAGGTATGATTGATTCATGTGAAAATCAATTGAATTTAGGTTTTAGAATGAACAATTTTGGCTAAATCCATGGAGTTGGGTCATGTGGCTTAGGTTTGGATTTTGAGTTGGTTTGACTTAGTTTTGATGATTTAAATGTATATTTCAATTAAATTTGTGAAGATGATTGAAAATATGCTTTATTTGTGAGAAAATCATTTGAGATTGACTTAATTTGGATTAAGATTTGGCTAAGTCCATGGGATAGGTCGTATACCTTAGGATGGGTTTTAATTTAATTTGATTTAGTTTTAATCATTTGAATATAGATTTGATTTATATTTAGGAAGATGATTGAAGATATAAGTGATTATGAGTAATCAATTGATTTTGGATTGATTTGGATTAAGGTTTTGTCCATGGGATAGGTCATATGGCTTAGGAAGGGTTTCAAGTTTGGATTTAATCATGGGCTTCAATCATTTGGTTTTGAAATTTGGGTTTGGATTTGTGATTTGAATGAATTGAACTTGAGGTTTGGTTTGAGAATGTGAACATGGATTGTGTTGTAGGTGGATTATCTAAGGCATAACTAATCTATGGTTAACTTCTAAGTCTTTAGGAATAGGTTAAGTGTTTTAATTGTTAGAAGTGTCTTATATGACTAGAGAAGTCTTAGTGTTTAGAAGACTCTTAAGTGTTGCCCTTGGAGATAGATGATTGGAAAAGCAGTCAAGTTTCACATTATAGACTTAGATACATCTTTCAACACTTTGTTTGGGAACCATGGATACAGAACAAAATAGTTCCATCCTCTCTACATCCTTTGTATGAAGTTTGTGAGAGGTAGGATCTTGTGATGGAGATCTCAAGCCATTTATAATTCATGAGGTCAGTATATATGACGATGTGACTTACTACCTCCCTCAAAATCAACAAGTCTAGTCAGAACTTGGCCAAGTTTAAAATAAAATAAAGAAAAAGAAAAAAAAAAAAAAAAAAAAAAAAAAAAAAAAATAAAAGGGAAAATAGACTTGGAGGAGGAAGTGAAGCTTAACATTAGATTCCACCCATTGTTCATTACTTCATTTGAACATATGGGTAGGGACGACCCACCGGGGAGAGGAGGAGGAGGGTCGTGGAAAACCTCCTTACAAATAGATATGTCCATACTAGGGTACACCTATATCCATATAGACTTAAAATCTATTTCATAAGATGAGTCTTATATGGTTAGCAACTCTTCTCAATAGTAGATTCCATTGAGGTAACACTTGCGAATGAAGATGGGCTCCAAAGAAAAGGATAAGTGTATCGTTTATATGTGAAATAGTTAGGCATCAGTTGGGAACCTTAGCTCTAAATCAACTTTCCTCTCATAAAGTTGAGGGTTTGGTAGTTAAGGAAGCCTCTAAGTCATCCATAGGTGTGAAGACTCAGAGGTTCTTTCTAGGAGCATCATCCTCAAATCAAGAAATTGATGTAGAACTTGAGGATGATTCATATAATGATTTAATAGAATTATCTTTTGATTGGTACTTGCCTTGTGTTCATAATTTAGCAAAGAAAGGGTTAATCCCACATACTTGGTCAAATCGTAGGTCAGATTACTTTGAAAGAATATGAAAGAACAAATGCAAAAGCTCTCAATCAAGACCAAGACTAGGATTTGATACAGTTGGTCGGTCGATGATACGATTCTTAGTCATCACCAATCATTTGGAATCGATAGGTTCTTTTCAAATCACATTAACTCATATGTGAGGAGCTACTTAGAAACTTGATCCAAATGATTTTGAAGTTAAAGATGCACTACCAGTTCAAGGAAGAGATCAAGTCAACCCATTGAATGAAATCAACAAGGCGAAGAAGATCCGACATACATCAGTTCTTTGTTGAAATTGAAACCATTGACTTATTTAGGCTATTGATTGAGTTTAAGGACTTCTTTGCATGGAATTATGAAGAGATGCCGTGGTGGCTCACGGCGTGGTGTCCATAAACTAGCAATAGAACCTATAACTAATCGAATCAAGCAAGCTCCTAGACACATACGATTAGACATAGAACAACATGTCATTTATGAAGTCAAGAAATTGATCGATACTGGCTTCATTCAGGAAGAAAAATACTCTACCGGGTCAGCCAATGTCATCTCAGTTAAAAGAAAGAATGGTCAAATTCACATATGCGTCACTTTTAAGGCTTTAAATAAGGCATGTCTAAAAGATGAATTTTCACTACCAATCCCAGAGCTGATGGTGGACATTGCCTCATCTTATTTAACCTTATCTTTATAGATGACTCATCTGGATATAACCAAATAAAGATGGCCCATGAAGATGAGAAACACTACTTATAGAACCCCGATCAAAATCTATTACTATAAGGTCATGCCTTTCATCCTTAAAAATGTCGATGCTACATACCAGTAGGCTATTACTCGAATATTCAACAAACTCATTCTCCATCAAGTTGAGTGTTATGTCAATGATCTTGTGGTCAAAAGTAGAGAAAAGGAAGACCATCTCTTTGACTTGAGGGTAGTTAAGACAATTTAACCTCAATATGAACCCCCTGAAGTGTGCATTTAGAGTAGCATCTGGGAAATTCCTTGGGTTTTTTATCTGACAACAGAGAATCAAAATTGATCTAGAGAAGATTAAGGCGATATTAAAATGCCACCGCCTAAAAGTTTAACTAAACTCAAATCATTCCAAGGGCGGTTAGAGTATCTAAGATGCTTTATATCCAACCTATTGGGAAGATGCTATCCATTCTCAGCACTTGTCAAAAAGGATGCCAAGTTTAAGTGGGATGATAAGTGTGAGCTTTTCCTTGAAGACATCAATACTTGACATCGTCGTTCTAGTAGCCTATCTCGGGAGTTTATCATACTTTATTAGATGACTCTCTTGGTGCTTTATTGGCTCAAGCAAATGATGAATGGAAGGAAAATGTACTCTACTACCTTAGCCATCATCTAATCCCTACTGAGGCTAATTATCCACCTATTGAGAAGCATTGCCTAGCTTTAATCTTTGCATCCCAAAAGCTATATCCCTACATGCTTCCTCATAAGGTGAACATAATCTCTAGGATCAATCCATTATGTTATCTCATGAGATGGATGACACTATCTAAATGGTTGTCATGATGATCCATGATCCTCTCACAGTTTAACATTACTTTACCCTTATGCGGTGAAAGGACTAGATTTCTTAGACACTTCACTTTGACTCTGCTTATGATCTCAATGAACAAATCATGAACTTAGGGGATACTAGCATTCACCATTGGAGATGTACTTTGTTGGTCAACTTCTATTAAAGAGGAGAAGAACCATCTATTCTAGGAATGGCAAGGGTAGTAACTCCGCGATGTGATGATTCTCATATCATTCTCCTCAATCTTTGAATATGAGTCTCTGCTTGCCAGTTTGGAGTTAAACATTACTCTAAGCATCTATAACATCAACATCTTTGGGGATTCTTAACTAGTTATTAACCAAATGGTTGTGTCCTATAAGGTTATATAGCCCAAGCTCCATCACTACCCCAAGTACACCATGGAGTTTTTGCCCAAATCCCAGGTTACCATTTATAAGATTCCTCGGTAGAGAGAATGTCATAGCATATGCTTTTTATGCCAAGGTTGACATGCGGAGGATGAGTCCCATCAATAAGGTCCAAAATAGACAAGTATTGTCCATTGATATTGAACTCATCAAAAGTACTATCTTGAAGGGGATGTTGCCATTACTAAGAAGGAAGAGGAGTTAGATTGGAGGCAACCATTCATGGATTACCTAAATAAAGCAAACTACCTCAAGAAGTCCCAAGCCTATATGAAAGTGCTGTGGATGGTGTCTTCTTTTGATCATATGTTGTTACATTATTTAGACAAGAAGAAGTAGCTTTATGGGATTATGTGGAGCCAACAATGTATGATGAAAACTAAGATCGAGACTAGATACTACTACATCATGATGATCGAAGATTACATGGATCTGAGCGATGCCACCAATGTCAAATACATGGTGTGGTCCACCAACATTCTAAATCCTGCCTTATGGCCATTCAAGTGTTGAGTACCGCCATGGTGATTGATTCCTCCTCTTCTAAGGGTCATCGGTTCATCTTAGCTCTTGAATACTTTTCCAAATGGGTGAAGGTGATTTGTCACAATAAAGCATGCTCTAATTTTTAGGAACCATATGTATATAGGATTCAAAGTGCCTCGATTATATCGATTATTCAAGAGCACCAAGATCAACAACTTTAGGAGACAACATAGATTAGAGATATTTTACCATCAACTACGAGGAAAACACAGAAGAATCCTTCAACAAAACTCTCATCCAGACACTTGACAACAACAAGCTGGCATGGCATGGAGTTAGTTGAAGCCTTATGGGCTCTTGCATCACATATAGAACTCCAACTCTACTCTTTTTTGTGTATGGGTCTAAGCCATTTTACCATTAGAAGTCCAACTCCCTTCACTAAGGATAGGCTGGGTAGAAAATCACAATAGAGAATGCCTTGAGGTTAGAAGAGCTCGAAGGTTTGGAGGCGAGATGCCTGCGGGAATGCCAAAACCTTGAGTTGTACAAAGCTAAAATGATTCAAACTCATAACAAGTTGGTTTATCCCAAAACTTTTCAAGTAGGAGAGCTTATTTTAGTTCTAAGGAGATTGATTATTTCCTGTCATAAGATGGGAAGCAAGTTTGAACCCACTTGGGAAGACCCTTTGGCGAGAGAGGAAGGTCTACCAGGATCTTATTAGCATAATTACTTTCAATGTGCTCTACTTAGAAATATTATAAATCATGTTCAAAAATAATTATCGGTAATGAAAATTTCATTTTGAATTCAATCTCTTCCATGTTGAAAGTATTCTTATTTGTGAATCTACCATAATGTGTTTAGGGTAGGTGTAAGGAACCCGAGTGGCATCCTATCCTTCATCGATACAACATAAACACAAACTACACACAAATATATAAAACAAACACATATCTTTTGTCTCGGGAAACTCACGAGTTGAGATAGCACTCTCACTCGTTGCCTAGGTTGGTGATGCTACCCTCTAGTGTGTCACCCATGTTCTTGCTTTGGAGGATTTAAGTCTGATATGCTTTCCTTCTTTACTTTTGCACGCCTTGTTAGTTTGGTAGGCCTTACTTACGTGGTTGGTAATACCTCATGTTAGTTTCATTTAAGAGGATGTGAGTCGGTGCATTCTCTTCTTAGATTATCCCTTTGCCTTGTTGGGTCCGGTCTGCTAGCATTTATTATAGTCTCTTGCTTCAAGTCTGGGTCAGTCCTTCCCTGAGATCCACACAGTAGTCACTCTAGGTTAGATAGCATCATCTGCGATGAGACTATCCTAATATTAGTAACACATGGAAAGCCTAAACACTTTCTTTCCAAATTGATCATTGCACACCAACGGACAACTTAGGTTGGTTGGTTTTCACTATACTGATGGATACACCACTCATGTAGACTGATACACCTTAGGTTAGTTGGTTCTCGCACCTTAGGATACACCACTCATGCGGATGTAAGTCTCTTCACTTTCTCCTTGAGTTGGCTATAGCTATAGGCTTTCTTTTCGGGCTCAAGATAATGCCCTAGTAGCATCTCCCATGTGGGCACTATATTTGGATCACATCCACCCATTTATACATTACGAGTTACTTTCTAGTAACCACCCATTGGTTGGAGAATCCATTCTGTGGATGTGCAAATTCTCCTTTGGTCTAGTAAATCTAAGATAGGTTAAGGCTAACATAGCCCCTTCTCAGTGTGGTCCCTTGCATACCAATGGGGTCCACACAAATATATAAGGAAAATATATATTCACTTGTGAATTAAGAGGACACCCCTAGCGATCTATTTTCCTAAGTAGGCATCCTATCTTTAGGGTAGTTTTAGCAAAACTCCTTATAAGAATCGCCTGACTACTCTTGAGTTAATATAATTCCCTAATGGAATTCACTTAGTAGTGGCCCCTATGTCAGGTTCTATTAGTTGTGCTACCAACAGGTCACCCTAGTGGTTGTTCCTGCTGTAAGTAGCTACTCCTTCCTAGCTGTTACTAAAGGCAACCCTTAGTTCAACTCCACGACTAGTAGACTATCCCTTTGGATTTGCAAATTTGAGATTGGATAAGTCTGATATAGCCCCTTCTTAGTGGTTCCATCGTACACCAACATGGTCCATAAATTAAATCGATCAAATTTGATCGAGCTCACATCCCAAATAGATATTCCCTCAATTCAAAATCAAACTAAACCAAACAAACCATCCAAATCGCATGAAATTAAGATAAAATCACTACTTTTGAGTTGACATAAGTGGCATTGACTCATTCACCTAGGTTAGATTCAATTTATTGTGCATCCAATAGGTCACTCGAGCAGTTGTTCCTCACTTTGGAAGATGTAAGTCTGCTACTCCTTCTTCCTACAATAACCATTGCACATAGAAAGGCAACCCCTTAGGTTGTCTAGCTCTACCCCATACCTAGACCATTCCTTTGGATTTGTAAACGAGGGTAGAGGCGATATAGCCTTTCTCAGGTCCATCACACAATAAGGTCCATACATTAACTCAAATTAAATTAAACCTAATATGATTTTCCCTAATGGAGTTAAATCACACCCTTCTCCCCAGTGTAGCCCCAAATCATATATAGACATGTCAAGAAAATAAATCAAATTCAAAACAAACCTCCCTAATGGAGCCAAATTAAACAAACTCCCCCAATATAGTCTAAATCAAAGAAATCCAACCAAACTCTTATTCCCAGTGGATACATCCCCACACAAACCTATGAAATCAAACTCAAATCTCAATCCCCAATGGATAGCCCAAACCTACTTCCCTAGTGGAAGGTTCATAAACCCGATCCAGAGTGGACTCAAGCCCATATCTCTAGCATATGTGCCTCCACATCAACTAAAATAGAATAAATTAAAGTCAATTTGATCTTAATCCTCAATGCATTATAGATTCTTATCCCTAAGGGACCTTCTTTTCATAAATCATATAATCAAATTAAATTCAAACTATATCCCGAGTAGATTTTCTTCTTCTATGCCCTTGACGTAGACCCCTCACATGCCATGTCCAATGCATGTGTGATCCCCTAACAGATCTCCCTCCATGTCCTTGGCATGGAATTCTCATCAAATCTTATTTCTTCTCTTATGCACACCTTTAATACTTCAACCAAAAGCCTAACAACATAGTGGTTCAAATTACATCATCTTAATATTGTAATATTTTATGATTTTGATGGTGCAAGCTCAAATTAACTACACAATATCTTGCTAAACATATTATAGTGTGAATTAACACACTATATTATATTATAATATATGATGTTATATTATAATTTTCTATAATATAATATATCATCTAACATTACACCTCATTAGAATCACTTAAAAGGAACAAAAGTTTCTCAAAATATGAATAATGTTCATTTTTGATGTAAATTTGTTATTTTTCTATTAGAAATGGTACAAAATAGCATAATTTTGGTGTTGCTTCATTGTGTGTAACGTCAATTTGGCCAAATTCTTCCATCTCAAACTTCAAATTAACATTTTTGTGAGTTTTGACCCAATGTATTATAACAAAAGTAAAACATACTAAAATGTATAACATTTAGAAACACACCACATTCATATATATATGTGAAGCTATTGTTATGTACATTATATTTTGATATCCTTTCATATAATATACTATCTTACATTACATCTTAAAATGAATCCCTTTAAGCAAAAAAAATATAAAATTTGGTTGAAAAATGAACATTTATTTTAGATGCAAAATTTCATTCTTTTGATTAAATGACACACCATTGCACACCCCCAATGATGTTCCTAAAAGCTTACTTTATATTTTGCCAAATCCCATAATCTCAACCTATAAATCAGTATATTTTTGAATTATACCAGCACAAGCTCTACTACATCTTATTGTAACAAACTAAAATATGCTAAACAACAAGTTGTAATACATAATATTATGCTTTAATGCATGATGCTACACTATGTTATGGCATCCCATATTATAATACACTATAACATATTATATTATATTACATTGCATATCACATCACAAGGGATTTCTTAAGATAAAATCATAAAATTAGTCTAAATAATAAAAATTATATATTTTAGTTATCACTTACATATTTTAAATTTAAACAATACATTATGATGCCATGCTCTACCTATTATGAATTTGGCCAAATTCCACCATTTTAAAGTCTAAATCAACCTTTTCATAAATAATTCTAGTGTAAGATTGACTGCATTATTGTAAAATCTTGAAAGAATTTAAAATGCATAGAATAATATATTATGATATATGATGCTACACTTTGCTACAACATATAATATTTATTTTGAACATAAAATCTTACTTTCTAGATTACAAGTGGCTAGCACACCTTTAGTACTACAACCTAATTCCCACTTCAAATTTAACAAATTTCATCATCTGATTTATTAAATCAATATTTTTATGATTTATATTAATATAGACTATGAATAATGCCATAATATATTAAAACATTTTAAAACATCTTATAACATCCAAAACACATCACTACATGCGACATATAAGATGCTAAATTATATTATAATATATGGTATTATAATATGATTTAGGTTTAGGATTTATGGTATTCAAATCTCTAATAATCAAGGGAAAGACTCTTGAAGACATTTTCTTTAGCTACCATAATTATGTTAGAATTAGGTCATTCTTTAGATCTACTCCTAATGACATCTTTTTCAAGTTTAGGGTTAGTTTAGTGTTAGTTTTGGGTTTAGGGTTTAGGATTTAGGGTTTAGGGTTGTAGGTTTTAGGGTTTAGGGTTTATGGTTTTAGGGTCTAAGGTTTAGGGTTTTAGGGTTTAGGGTTTAGGGCTTATGGTTTAGGGTTTATGGTAGGGTTTAGTGTTTACATTTTAGTGTTTAGAGTTTAGGCTTTAGGGTTTAGGGTTTATGTTTTTGGTTTAGGATTTAAGTTTTAGTTTAGGGTTTAGGGTTTAGGGTTTAGTGTTTATAGTTTAGTGTTTAGGGTTTACTATTTTTAAGGTTTAGGATTTAGGGTTTAGGGTTTATGTTTTTGGTTTAGGATTTAAGTTTTAGTTTAGGGTTTAGTTTTTAAGATAAGACTTTTTTTTCAATAGAGAATAAATTCATATTCAACATTTCTTCTTTTTAATTTCATCAACCAAGTAGCACCCCAAGTTTTCTAAGATAGAAGCGATGACATAGATAAAAATGAGCACCCATAAAGAAAATCAAAAAACTAGAGTAGAAGCTCTCCGTAAATACACTATTCCATAAGCAGCAGATCAGATCGGTTGTTCTTCAATTTCTCAAATTCAAATCAGAACAACTCCTACCTCTCGAGTAGTAGGATCTGGCATCATATCCCAGATCTCTCCCTCGGCCACCATCATGGCTGTGACCTCCATCACTCCTCTCACCTCCATAACCACCAATACTCTGAACACCACCTCCATATCCACCAGCACCTCCAGATCCCCCACCACCACTGTGATAATGGCCTCGCCTTCACCTCAGCGACTGGTGAGCCTATGTTGATGTTCCAACCGTCAAGGTTTTCCCCATTCTTAGGGTTTAGGGTTAGTTTAAGATGTAGGTTTGGGGTTTAAGGTTTAGGGTTATAGGTTTATGGGTTTAGGGTTTAGGGTTTATGGTTTAGGGTTTAGAGTTTAGGGTTTTAAGGTTTAGGGTTTAAGGTTTTAAGGTTTAGGATTTAGGGTTTAGGGTTTAGGGTTTAAAGTTTATGGATTAGAGTTTAGGGTTTTAGGGTTTAGGGTTTAGGGTTTAGGGTTGTAGGTTTAAGGTTTAGGGATTAGGGTTAGTTTTAGGGTTTAGTGTTTAGGATAGGGTTTATGGTTTATTTTTTAGGTTTAGGTTTTCACTTTTGTGTTTAGGTTATTTTATTTTAGGTTTATTTTATTTTATTTTATTTTATTTAGGTTTTTAATTTTTTAGTTTCATTTTGTTTTTTATATATTTTATTTTAGTTTAATTTTTTTATTTTATTTAATTTTTAGGTTTAGGTTTAGGTTTTAATTTAGGTTTTAATTTAATTTTATTTTATTTAAGATTAGGTATTTTTATTTATTTATTTTATTTTTAGGTTTTATTTAGTTTAGGTTTAAGTTTTTAGGTTTTTAGGGTGAAGGGTTAATGGTTTAGGGTTTAGGGTTTTAGGGTTTAGGGTTTTAGGGTTTAGTTTAGTTTAAACTTTAGGGTTTAGGGTTTATGGATTGAATTGAGTTTAGGGTTTGATTTAGGTTTAGGAGTTTAAGTTTAGGATTTATGATTTAAGTTTAGGAATAGTAAGGTTGATAGTTAGGTTAGGATTTAGGTTTTAGGAGTTTATAGTTTAGGGTTTAAGTTTTAGGTTTAGGGTTTATAGTTTAGGAGTTTAGGGTTTAAGTTTAGGGTTTAGGGAGGTTTAGGGTTTAGGGTTTAGTGTTTTGGATTTAGGGTTTAGGTTTGTAGGATTAGGGTTTAGGATTAGAGTTTTAGGTTTAGGAGATTTAGGATTTTAAGTAAATGGGTAGGTTTAGGTTTATTTAGTTTATTTTTTATTTATTTGAGTTTATTTCATTATGTATTTTTACTTAAGTTTATTTTTTATTTTTATTTATTTTAGTTTATTTTTTAGGTTTAGGTTTATTTTTTAGGTGAGTTTTATTTATTTTTTTTAGGTTTATGTTTTAGGGTTCAAGGTTTAGGTTTTATGTTTAGGGTTTAGGGTTTAGGGTTCAGGGTTCACGGTTTAATGTTTTTTTAATAGAAAACAAATTCATATTCAACATTTCTTCTTTTTTGATTTCATCAACCAAGTAGCACCCCAAGTTTTCTAAGACATTAGTGATGACATAGATAAAAATGAGCACCCATAGATGAAATCAAAAACCATAGTCAAGTAGAACTACCTCAATTGTAAGAGACATTGCATAGCGGGTCAGTTGGTCATTCTTGGTTTCTCCAATTCCCATCGCGACCCGCTTCAGTGGCGGGATCCGTCATATCCCAGAACTCTCCCTCCACCACCACCACGGCTATAACCTCTATCATTCCTCCCGCCTCCATAACTACCACTGCTCCGACCACCACCTCCATATCCACCACCTCGGTTCCCAACCTCAACTTTGATAACCACCACCTTGACTTTGCCTCCTTGCCGGATCTAGGCTGTTGTTATGTGATGTTGGCCATCATGGTTCTGCCCACTCTTAGGGTTTAGGGCTAGTTTAGGATTTAAGGTTTCGGGTTAGTTTAGGGTTTGAGGTTTATAGTTTAGGGTTGTCGATTTATTTAGTTTATTTTTTAATTCAATTTTTTTATTTTTTTATGTAGGTTTATTTTTTATTTTTATTTAGTTTAATTTATTTATTATAGTTTAGGTTTTTTATTTTAGTTTATTTTTTAGGTTTAGGTTTATTTTTTAGTTGAGTTTTAATTTTATTTTATTTTTTGAGGTTTAAGTTTTTTTTTTTTTTTAGGTTTAGGTTTTTTTTTTTTTAGGTTTATTTTAGGGTTTTATTTTTTAATTTAGGATTAAGTTTATTTTTAGTTTATTTTATTTTATTTAATTTAAGTTTAGGTTTAGGTTAAGGTTTAGTATTTATTTATTTTAGTTCAGTTTATTTTAGTTTAGGTTTAGGTTTATTTTATTTTGTTTATTTTATTTTTATTTTAGGATAAGGTTTTTTCGTTAAGGCTTTAGGTTTTATTTGTTATTTATTTTAGGTTTTATTTTTAGGTTTATTTTTTAGGTTTAGGTTTTTATTTAGTTTTTAATTTATTCAATTTTTGGTTTATTTTATTTTTATTTTATGTTTAGTTTTTATTTTATTCTTAGCTTTATCTAATTTTTTTAGTTCAGTTTAGGTTTTTATTTATTTTATTTTATTTTACTTTAATTTTTTATTTTATTTAATTTTATGTTTAAGTTTAGGTTTTAGTTTATGTTTTATTTTATTTTATTTTGTTTATTTTATTTAGGTTTCAATTTTTTGATTTATTTTATTATTGGGTTTTATTTAGGTTAGGTTTAGGTTTTTAGGTTTTCAGGGTTTATGGTTTAGGGTTTAGGGTTTAGGATTTAGGGTTTAGGGTTTTAGGGTTTAGGGTTAGGGTTTAGGGTTTAGGGTTAGCTTAGGGTTTAGGGTTATTTTAGGGTTTAGGGTTTATGCTTTAGGGTTTAGGTTTTTTATGGTTTAGGGTTTAGGGTTTAGGGTTATTTTAGGGTTTAAGGTTTTAGGGTTTAGGGTTAGGGTTGGGATTTAGGGTTTAGGGTTTAGGGTTTCGGGTTTAGGGTTAGTTTAGGATTTTGGGTTTTGGGTTCAAGGTTGTAGGTTTAAGGTTGTAGGTTTAGGGTTAGTTTTAGGGTTTAGGGTTTATGGTTTAGGGTTTAAGGTTTTTTCATTTATTTTTAAATTTAGTAAACCAATAGGTTTAGGTTTGTTAAGTTTATTTTTTATTTAGTTTTGTTTATTTTATTTTCTTTATTTTTATTTAGGTATATTTTTATTTTTATTTACTTTAGATTTTTTATTTTAAGTTTATTTATTTTAGTTTAGTTTTTTATTTTAGTTTTTTTTTAGGTTTAGGTTTAGGTTTATGCATTTTTTTTTAGTTTTATTTTTAATTAATTATTTAGGATTAAGTTTTATTGTTTATTTTTAGGTTTAGGTTTAGGATTTTATTTTATTTTTTTAGGTGTTAGTTTTAGGTTTTTATTTTAGGTTTATTTTTATGTTTTATTTTTTTAGTTTAGGTTTTTGTTTATTTTTAGTTTATTTTATTTTATTTACTTTAGGGTTTAGGTTTAGTTTATTTTAGCTTTTAATTATTTTAGTTTAGTTTATTTTAGTTTAGGTTTAGATTTAGGTTTATTTTGTTTATTTTAGGTTTAGGTTTTTCTTTTAGTTTAGGGTTTAAATTTTATTTTTTAGGTTTAAGTTTTTATTTTATCTTATTTTAGGTTTATTTTATTTTTATTTTATATTTAGTGTTTATTTTATTTAGGTTTTTTATTTTTAAGTTTATTTTACTTTTTTAGTTTAGTTTAGATTTTATTTATTTTAGTTTAGTTTATTTTTAATTTTTATTTTATTTTATTTTTAAGGTTAAGTTTAGGTTTAGGTTTTAGTTTATCTTTTTATTTTATTTTATTTTGTTTATTTTATTTAGGTTTAGGTATACTTATTTATTTTATTTGTAGATTTTATTTAGTTTAGGTTTAGGAGTTTAGGTTTTTAGGGTTTAGGGTTTAGGGTTTAGGGTAGTGGGTTTAGGGTTTAGGATTTAGGGTAGATGGTTTGGGGTTTAGGGTTTATGATTTAGGGTTGCAGGTTTTAGGGTTTAGGGTTTAGGATTTAGGGTTTAGGGTTTATGGTTTTAGTGTATAGGGTTTAGGGTTTCGAGTTTAGGGTTTAGTGTTAGGTTTTATTTATTTATTTTAGGTTTATTTAATTTAGTTTAGGTTTTTTATTTTAGTTTATTTTTTGGTTTAGGTTTAGGTTTTGGTTTATTTTTTGTTTGAGATTTATTTAAATTTTATTTTTAAGGTTTAAGTTTTATTTTTTATTTTTAGGTTTTTGATTTTATTTTATTTTTTTAGGTTTTAGCTTTTATTTTTTAGTTTAGGTTTAGGTTTATTTTTAGTTTATTTTATTTAGCTTTATGTTATGGTTTAGTTTATTTCTGTTTAGTTTAGTTTAGTTTATTTTATTTTATTTATTTTATTTTTATTTTAGGTTTAGGTATTTTTTTAGTTTGTGGTTTAGGTTTTATTTTTTAGGTTTAGGTTTTTATTTAGTCTTTATTTTAGGTTTATTTTAATTTAATTTAATTTTTATTTAACTTTTAGCTTTAAAATAATTGAAGTTTTTTTCTTAGGTTTATTTTATTTTTTAGTTTAGTTTTGGTTATTATTTATTTTATTTTATTTTATTTTATTTTAATTTTTAGGTTTAGGTTTAGGTTTAGGTTTTAGTTTAGGTTTTGTTTTTATTTTATTTATGCTTAGGTTTTTTAATTGATTTTATTTTAAAGTTTTATTAAGTTTAGGTTTAGATTTTTAGGTTTATTTTTTATTTTTATTTAGGTTTATTTTTATTTTTATTTAGTATAGTTTATTTATTTTAGGTTATTTATTTTAGTTTATCTTTTAGGTTTAGGTTTTGGTTTAGTTTTATTTTTAAGTTTAGTTTTATTTTTATTTTATTTTTTAGGTTTAGGTTTCCATTTTTATTTTTAGATTTAGTTATAGGTTTTTATTTTATTTTTTTAGCTTTAGGGTTTAGGTTTTGGTTTTATTTCTTTTAGTTTAGTTTATTTTAGTTTACATTTAGGTTTATTTTATTTTGTTTATTTTAGGTTTAGGATTTATTTTTACTTTTATTTTTTAGTTTTAGGTTTTAAATTAGTTTTTATTTTATTTTATTTTTATTTTACGTTTAGTTTTTATTTTATTTAAGTTTTTTTTATTTTTATGTTTATTTTATTTTTTAGTTTAGTTAAGGTTTTTATTTATTTTATTTAGTTTAGTTTTTATTTATTTTATTTTATTTTATTTTTAGGTTTAGGTTTAGTATTAGGTTTTAGTTTAGGTTTTTATTTTATTTTATTTTTACTATTTTATTTAGGTTTAGGTTTACTTATTTATTATATTTTTAGAATTTATTTACTTTATTTTTAGGTATTTAGGTATTCAGGGTTTAGGGTTTAGGGTTTGGGTTTTAGGGTTTCGGGTTTAGGGTTTAGGGTTGATTGATTGGGGCTTAGGATTTAGGATTAGGGTTGTAGGTTTTAGGGTTTATGGTTTTGGGTTTAGGTTTTAGGGTTTAGGGTTTAGGGTTGTAGGTTTAGGGTTAGGGTTTTTTTTTTTTAATTTTAGGTTTATTTAGTTTAAATTAGGTTTTTTATTTTTGTTTATTTTTTTGGTTTAGTTTTACTTTTTAGTTGAGTTTTATTTTTATTTTATTTATTAGGTTTAGGTTTTATTTTTAATTTTTAGGTTTAATTTTAGGTTTTTAATTTATTTTCTTAGGTTTAGGTTTCAGGTTTTTATTTTAGAATTATTTTTAGGTTTTCTTTTTTAGTTTAGGTTTACATTTTTTTTTAGTTAATTTTATTTTCTTTAATTTAGGTTTAGGTTTAGTTTATTTTTGGTTTATGTTTAGGTTTTATGTAATTTAGTTTAGTTTATTTTAGTTTAGGTTTAGGTTTATTTTATTTTAAGTTAAAATTTTTTATTTATTTTAGGGTTAGGTTTTTTTTAGTTTGGGGTTTAGGTTTTATTTTTTATTTATTTTTAGGTTTTACTTTTAGGTTTATTTTTTTTGGTTTAGGTTTTTATTTAGTTTTTATATTATTTTATTTTAGGTTTATTTTAATATTATTTTAAGCTTAGTTTTTATTTTATTTAAGTTTTTTATTCTTAGGTTTATTTTATTTTATTTAGTTTAGTTTAGGTTATTATTTATTTTATTTTAGTTTATTTTTATTTTTAAATTAATTTTATTTTTAGGTTTAGGTTTAGGTTTTAGTTTAGGTTTTTATTTTATCTTATTTTATTTTTATTTAGGTTTAGGTTTAGCTATGACATATAATATTTATTCTGAACATAAAATCAAACTTTTTAGACTACAAGTGACATAGCACACCTTTGGTACTACAACTAATTCCCAATTCAAATTTAACAAATTTCATCATCGATTTATTAAATTAATATTTTATGATTTATATTAATATAGACTATAGAAAGTACCATAATATATTAAAACATTTCAAAACATTTGATAACATCCAAAAACACATCACTACATGCTCAAATATATGATGCTACATTATAATGTAATATATGGTATTATAATATGATTTAGGGTTAAGGTTTAGGGTATTCAAATCTCTAATAATTAAGGGAAAGTCTCTTGAAGATATTTTCTTTATCTAACATAACTATGTTAGGATTAGGTCAATCTTTAGATAAACTCCTAATGACATCTTTATTTAAGGTTTAGGGTTTAGGGATTAGGGTTAGGGTTTAAGGTTAGTTTAGGGTTTAAGGTTTATGGATAGTTTAGGGTATAGGGCTAAGTATTAGTTTAGGGTTTAGGGTTTGCGGTTTGGGGTTTAGGGTTTAGGGTTGTAGGTTATAGGGTTTGGGGTTTAGGTTTTTAGGGTTTAGGGTTTAGGGTTTAGGGTTTTGTTTAGGGTTTAGTGTTTAGGGATTAAGGTTTTGTGTTTAGGGTTTAGGGTTTTTAGGGTTTCTAATTTAGGATTTAGGGTTTAGGGTTTATGGTTTACATTTTAGGTTTAGGGTTTAAATTTTAATTTAAGGTTTAGGATTTAGGGTTTAAGGTTTTTTTATTAATAGAGAACAAATTCAGATTAGATATTTCTTCTTTTCAATTTCAACAACCAAAAAGTTTTCACAAGACCTGACTGATCGTGAGCACCCATAGAGAAAATCATAACCATAAGATATGTATAACCGTCTCTACTGTAAAGAAAGTTCCATAAGCAGCAGATCAGATCGGTCGTTCTTTAATTTCTCTAGTTTCCATCAGAACTAACCCTCGCCTCTCGAGTAGCGGGATCTGCCATCATATCCCCAATCTCTCCTTCCGCCACCACCATGACTATAGTTTTTTTCGCTCCTCTCACCTCCATAACCACCACTGGTCCAACCACCTCCATATTCACCAGCACCTCCAGATCCCCCACACCATTGTGATAACCACCACCTTCGCCTTCGCCTCCACTAGCAGTCTGGCCAGGATTGATGTTCCTACCATCAAGGTTGTTCCAATTCATAGGGTTTAGGGTTTTGGGTTTAGGGTTTTGGGTTTAGGGCTTAGGGTTGTAGGTTTTAGGGTTTAGGGTTTAGGGTTTAGGGTTTAGAGTTTAGGGTTTTAGGGTTTAGGGTTTAGTTTTTAGGGTTTAAGGTTTATCGTTTAGGGTTTAGGGTTTAGGGTTTAGAGTTTGAGGGTTTAGGGTTTAGAGTTTAGGGTTGTAGGTTTAGGGTTGTAGGTTTAGGTTTTAGGGTTAGTTTTTGGGTTTAGGGTTTAAAGTTTAGAGTTTGGATTTAGGGTTTAATTTTTTTTTAAATTAAGTAAACTAGTAGGTTTAGGTTTATTTTGTTTATTTTTTATTTATTAGGCTTTATTTTATTTTATATTTTTATTTAGGTTTATTTATTTAATTTTGTTAGTTTAATTTATTTATTTTAGGTTAATTTATTTTAGTTTAGGTTTTTTATTTTAGTTTATCGTTTAGGTTTAAGTTTTCTTTTAGTTGTGTATTTTTATATTTTTATTTTTTAGGTTTACATTTTATTTTATATTTTTCGGTTTAGGTTTAGGTTTTTATTTTATTTTCTTAGGTGCAGGTTTTTCATTTTTATTTTAGGTTTTTTTCGGTTTTACTTTTTAGTTTAGATTTAGTTTTACCTTTAGTTTATTTTTTTTTTTTTTAGTTTAGGTTTAGGTTTAGGTTTAGTTTATTTTAGGTTTAGGTTTAGGTGTTATTTATTTTAGTTCTAATTATTTTTATTTAGGTTCAGGTTTATTTTATTTTATTTATTTTATTTTTATTCTAGGTTTAGGTTTTTTTCTTTAGTTTAGAGTTTAGGTTTTTTTATTTATTTTTAGGTTTTATTTTTAGGTTAAGGTTTTCAATTACTTTTTATTTTATTTTATTTAAGGTTTATTTTATTCTTATTTTTTGTTTTGTTTTTATTTTATTTAGGTTTTATTTAAATTTTGGTTTAGACTTTTAGATTTTTAGAGTTTAGGGCTTAGGGATTAGGGTTAGGGGTTTAGGGTTGTTGATTTTACGGTATAGGGTTAGGTTTTTTTTAGGTTTCTTTTTTTATTTTAACAAAGAACAAATTCATATTCAACATTTCTTCTTTTCGACTTCATCAACCAAGTAACACACCAAGTTTTCTAAGACACAAATGATGACATAGTTCAAAAAATGAGCATAGAAACAAATCAAAACCTTTGATAGCTAGAATGATCTCTACTGTAAAGATATAATTTTATAAGCGGTAGATCGGATCGACCATTCTTGATTTCTCGGTTCCCATCGAGAACCACCGACTCTGACTAGGATCTACCATCATATCCTCGATCTCTCCCTCCACCACCACCGCGATTGTAACCTCCGTCTTTCCTCCATAAGCCTCACCACCTGCTCTAACCCCTCCATATCCACCGGCACCTCAGATCCCCACCACTATGATCACCATTGCTTCCTCCATGCTAGATATAAATGAGCTGATTTATGGTCTTGTTCCTACCATCAAGCTTCTACTCATTCTTAGGGTTTAGGTTTATTTTTTAATTTATTTAATTACTTTAGGCTTAAATTTAGGGTTTGGGGTTTACATTTTAGGCTATAAGGTTTTATTGATTATGCTTTTAGAGTTTAGGGTTTAGGGTTCAAGTTTAGGGTTTATGGTTTGGGGTATAGTGTTTATAGTTTTTTAAGGTTTAGGGTTTAGGTTTTTTTAATTTTTTTAATTTTTTTATATTTAGGGTTTAGGGTTTAGGGTTTAGGATTTAGGTTTAGGGTTCATGTTTTAGTTCAAGATTTAAGTTTTTGGTTTTTTTTAATAGAGAAAAAATTCATATTCAATATTTCTTCTTTTCAATTTCATCAACCAAGTAACATACCAAGTTTTCTAATACACAAGCGATGACATAGATAAAAAATAAGCACTCATAAAGAAAATCAAACACCCTCGATAATTAGAATCATCTCTACTATAAAGACACAGTTCCATAGCGGCGTCGATCGTCGTTCTTCTTTTTCTATAGTTCCCATCAAAATTGCCCTGGCCTCTCAAGTAGCGGATCCAACATGTCCCTAATCTCTCCCTCCATAACCACCACTGCTCTGACCACCACCTCCATATCCACTAGCACCTCTAGATCCCCTACCATCACTATGATAATCGTCGCCTACACCTTTGCCTCCATTGCCAGATCTAGACTAAGCCTAGTTTATGGTGATGTTCACCATCAAGGTTACGCCCATTAGTTTAGGGTTTATTAGGTTTTAGGGTTTATGTTTTTTTTTTATTTAGTTACTTTAGGTTTAGGTTTAGGGATTGGTGTTTAGGGTTTAGGGTTTAGGTTTAGGGTTTAGGGTTTAGAGTTTAGGGTTTAGGGTTTAGGGTTTAAGGTTAAGGATTTAGAGTTTTGGCTTTAGGGTTTTGTAGGGTTTAGTGTTTAGGGCTTAGGGTTGTAGGTTTAGTGTTGTGGGGTTAGGGTTTAGGGTTGGGTTTTTATTTTATTTTATTATTTTTAATGTTTAGGATTTAGGGTTTAGGGTTTAGGTTTTAGGTTTGGGGTTCAAGTTTTAGTTTAGGGTTTAGATTTTTTGGTAATTTTTTAATACAAACAAATTTAGAATTTCTTCTTTTCAATTTTATCAACCAAATAATACCCTAGATTTTCTAAATGACATATGAGATAAAAAATGAAACGCATAGAGTAAATAAAAAACCTTAGATAACTAAAACCATCTCAACAATAAGGACATAGTTCCATAAGCAGCAAATCATATCAGTCGATCTTTAGTTTCTTCAGTTCCCATCAGAACCGCCTTGACCTCTTGAGTAGTGAGATGCACCATCATATCACCGATCTCTCCCTTTGTAACCTCCATCGCTTCTCCCACCTCCATAATCACCACTGCACTGACCACGACCTCCATATCCACTAGTACTTCAAGATATCCCCCACCACCACTATGATAACTGTCACCTCTGACTTTACCTCCACTACGGAGCGGGCACGGTTGGTGATGTTCACAATTCAGGTTACCCATTCTTAGGTTTCAGGTTTAAGTTTAGGTTTATTAGGTTTTAGGGTTTAGGATTATTTTTTATTTTATTTAGATACTTTTGATTTAAGTTTAGGTTTAGGGTTTGGGTTTAGGGCTTAGGGTTTAGGGTTAGGGTTCACGGTTCAGGGTTTAGGGTTTAAGGTTTAGGTTTTAGGGTTTATGCTTTTAAGATTTAGGGTTTAGTGTTATAGTTTAGGGTTTAAGTTGTAGGTAGTTGTGGGTTTAGAGGGTTTAGGGTTAGGTTTAGGTTTAGTTTAGGTTTAAACTTTAGTTTAGGGTTTAGGTTTAGGATTTAGCATTTAGGGTTGTATAGTTTATACTTTTAGGGTTCAAGTTTAGGAGTTAAGATTATAGGGTTTAGAGTTTATAGTTCTGGTTTATAGTTTATAGTTTATTTATGTAATTTAGGTTTAGGGTTTAGGGTTTAGGGTTAGTTTTAGGGTTTAGCATTTAGGGTTTAGGGTTTAGGGTTTAGAGTTTTGGATTAGTTTATGGTTTAAGGTATAGGGTTAGTTTAGGGTTAAGGGTTTAAGGTTTAGAATTTGGGGTTTATGGTTTAGGGTTTAGGGTTTAGGGTTTAGAGTTTAGGTGTTAGGTTTAAGGTTTAAGGTTTAAGGTTTTTTTTTATTTTGACAGAGAACAAATTCAAATTCAACATTTCTTCTTTTTGATTTCATCAACCAAGTAGCACCCCAAGTTTTTTAAGACAAAGGGAACGACTTAGATCAAAAAGGACTACCCATAGAACAAATAAAAAACCCTACATAACTAGAACTGTCTCTACTATAAAGATAGTTCCATAAGAAGCAGATCGGATTGACCATTCTTCCATTTCTCCAATTCCCGTCAGAACCACCCCCACCTCTCGAGTAGTGGATCTGTGAACATATTCTTGAACCCTCCATCCTCCACCACCACGGCTATAACCTATGGCTCCTCTTGCCTCGATAACCACCAATGCTCCGACCACCACCTCCATCACCATCTCGACAACTTCACTCCTCCACTTGCCAAATCTAGATAGAGCCTAATTGATGATGATGTTCCTACCATCACGGTTCTGCCCATTCTTATGGTTTAGGGTTAGTTTAAGATTTAGGGTTTAGGGTTAGTTTAGGGTTTAGGATTGTAGGTTTTAGGGTTTAGGATTTAGGATTTAGGGTTTAGTGTTTAGGGTTTTAGGGTTTAGGGTTTAGGGTTCAGGATTTAGTGTTTTAGGTTTTAGGGTTTAGGGTTTAGGGTTATTTTTTTAGGGTTATAGGTTTAGGGTTTAGGGTTAGTTTTAGGGTTTAAGGTTTAGGGTTTTGGATTTAGGGTCTAATTTTTTAAAAAAAAATCAAGTAAACCCATAGGTTTAGGTTTATTTAGTTTATTTTTTTATTTATTTGAGTTTATTTTATTTTTTATTTTTATTTAGTTTAACTTATTTATTTTAAGTTTATTTATTTAGTTTAGGTTTTTTATTTTAGTTTATCTTTTAGGTTTAGATTTTATTTTAGTTGTGTGTTTTTTAAATTTTTTTTTATTTTTTAGGTTTACATTTATTATGTATTTTTAGGTTTAGATTTAGGTTTTTATTTTTTTTTAGGTGTAGGTTTTTGGTTTTTATTTTAGGTTTATTTTATGTTTTACTTTTTAGTTTAGTTTTAGGTTTACTTTTAGTTTATTTTATTTTTTTAGTTTAGGTTTAGGTTTAGGTTTAGTTTAATTTAGGTTAGGTTTACATTTTATTTATTTTAGTTTATTTATTTTTATTTAGGTTTAAGTTTATTTTATTTTATTTATTTATTTTTATTCTAGGTTTAGATTTTTTTTTTTAATTTAGGGTTTACGTTTTTTTTAATTATTTTTAGGTTTTATTTTTAGGTTTATTTTTTTAGGTTTATGTTTTTATTTACTTTTTATTTTATTTTATTTTAGGTTTATTTTATTCTTATTTTTTATTTAGTTTTTATTTAATTTAGGCTTTATTTAGATTTAAGTTTTTACATTTTTAGAGTTTAGGGTTTAGGGTTTAGGGTTTAGGGTTTGAGGTTTAGGGTTGTAGGTTTTAGGGTATAGGGTTAAGGTTTTTTTAATTTTTTAATTTTTCTTTATTTTAAGGTTTAGGGTTTTGGGTTTAGGTTTTATGTTTAGGGTTCAGGTTTTAGTTTATGGTTTACGGTTTAAGGTTTCTTTTTTTATTTTAACAGAGAACAAATTCATATTCAACATTTCTTCTTTTCGACTTCATCACCTACACACCAAGTTTTCTAAGACACAAATGATGACATAGTTCAAAAATTAGCACGCATAAAGCAAATAAAAAACCTTTGATAGCAAGAACTGTCTTTACTGTGAAGATATAGTTCCATAAGTAGCATATCGGATCAACCATTCTTGATTTCTCAGTTCCCATCCACCCGGCCTCTCTCACGGATCCAACATCATATCCCCGATCTCTCCCTTTGCAACCACCGCAACTGTAATCTATGTCTTTCCTCTTGCCTCTATAACCACCACTGCTCTGGCCACCACCTCCATATCCACCAGCACCTCAAGATCCCCACTACCACTGCGATCATCGTCGCTTCCGCCTCCACTGCCAGATATAAGCTGAGCCTGGATGATGATGATGTTCCTGCCATCAAGGTTCTGCTCATTCTTAGGGTTTAGGTTTATTCTTAATTTATTTAGTTACTTTAGGCTTATATTTAGGGTTTGGGGCTTAGGGTTTAGGGTTTAGGGTTTTATTATTTATGCTTTATGGTTTAGGGTTTAAAGTTTAGGGTTTATGGTTTAGAGTTTTTTAAGGTTTAGGGTTTAGGTATTTTTAATTTTTTTTTATTTCTTTTATTTTTAGGGTTTAAGATTTAGGGTTTAGGGTTTAGGTTTTAGGTTTAGGGTTTAAGTTTTAGTTTAGGATTTAAGTATTTTGATTTTTCTTAATAGAGAACAAATTCATATTCAATATTTCTTCTTTTCGATTTCATCAACCAAATAACATACTAAGTTTTCTAATATACAAGCGAAGACATAGATAAAAAATGAGCACTCATAAAGAAAATCAAACACCCTAGATAACTAAAATCATCTCTACTTTAAAGTCACGATTCCATAAGCAACAAATCAGATTGGCCGTTCTTCTATTTCTACAGTTCCCATCATAACCTCCGCAGCCTCTCGAGTAGCGGGATCCAACATCATGTCCCTGATCTCTCCCTCCGCCACCACCACAGCTATAACCTCCGTCGCTCCTCCTTCCTTCATAACTATCCTTTGACCACCTCCATATCCTTCCACCTCAGATCCCCTACCCCTTTGTGATAATGCATTATCACCACCTTCATCTCCATCGCCAGATCTAGATTAAGCCTGGTTTATGGTGATGTTCCTGCCATCAATGTTCTGCCATTCTTAGGGTTTACATTTAGGTTTATTAGGTTTTAGGGTTTTAGATTATTTTTTAATTTATTTGGTTACTTTAGGTTTAAGTTTAAGGATTTGTGTTTAAGGTTTAGGGTTTAGGGTTTAGGGTTTAGGGTTTAGGGTTTAGGGTTTAGGGTTAAGGGTTTAGAGTTTTTGGTTTAGGGTTTTGTAGGGTTTAGGTTTTAGGGTTTATGGTTGTAGGTTTAGTGTTATGGTGTTGTTTGTTTTAGGGGAGTTTAGGGTTGGGTTTTTTTATTTTTATTTTTTATTTTTAGTGTTTAAGATTTAGGGTTTAGGGTTTAGCTTTTAGGTTTGGGGTTGAAGTTTTAGTTTAGGGTTTAGATTTTATGGTATTTTTCTTAATAGAGTACAAATTCATATTTAACATTTGTTCTTTTCAATTTCATCAACCATGTAATACCCTAGATTTTCTAAGATAAAAGTGACGATATAGATAAAAAATGAGCACACATAGAGCAAATAAAGACACAGTTCCATAAGCAGTAGATCGAATCAATCGTTCTTTAGTTTTCCCAGTTCCCATCCGAACTGCCTTGACCTCTCGAGTAGCGGGATACACCATTATGTCACTGATCTCTCCCTCTGCCACCACCATGGTTGTAACCTCCATCGCTTCTCCCACCTCCATAACCACCTGCACCTCCACCTCCACCACTTTAAGATATCCCCCACCACCACTATGATGCACTTGGGACTTCACTCGATTGCGAGTGAAGCACGGTTGAAGGTGATGTTCCTGTCATCAAGGTTCTACCCATTTTTAGGTTTCAAGTTTAGGTTTAGGTTTATTAGGTTTTAGGGTTTAGGATTTTTTTTATTTTATTTAGTTACTTTTGGTTTAAGTTTAGGTTTAGGGTTTGGGTTTAGGACCTAGGATTTAGGGTTAGGGTTTAGGGTTTAGGATTTTTTTTATTTTATTTAGTTACTTTTGGTTTAAGTTTAGGTTTAGGGTTTGGGTTTAGGACCTAGGATTTAGGGTTAGGGTTTAGGGTTTAGGGTTTAGGGTTTCAGGTTTCATGGAATATGCTTTTAGGGTTTAGGGTTTAGTGTTAGGGTATTTTTTAGGCTTTAGTGTTAGGGTCTTTTTAAGGGTTTAGGGTTTAGAGTTGTAGATTTAGTGTTGTGTGTTTAGGGTTTAAGGTTTAGGGTTAGGTTTAGGGTTTGGTTTATGGTCTAGGGTCTATTGTGTAGGATTTATGGTTTAGGATTTAGGGTTTAGGGTTGCAAGGTTTAAGCTTTTAGGGTTCAAGGTGAGTTAGGTTTTAGGTTTAGGGTCTCTGATTTAGGGTTTTAGGGTTTATGGTTTGTAGGTTTAGTGTTGTAGGTTTAGGATTTAGGTTTAGGTTTAGGTTTTTAATTTAGGGTTTTAAAGTTTGTAAACTATAGGTTAAGTTTATTTAGTTTACATATTTTATTTTTTATTTATTTTAGTTTATTTTATTTTTTATTTTCATTTTAGTTTATTTTATATTTTTATTTTGGTTTATTTTATATTTTTATTTAGGTTTATGTTTTATTTAGTTTAGTTTATTTATTTTAGGTTTATTGATTTTAGTTAATTTTTTAGGTTTAGGTTTAGGTTTAGGTCTATTTTTAGTTGAGTTTTAATTTTATTTTAGGTTTTTAGGGTTTAGGGTTTTGGGTTTTTGGTTTTGGGTTTTGTGTTTTGGGTTTAGGGTTTTAGGGTTTAGGGTTTTAGGGTTTGGGGTTTAGGGTTTTTGGTTTTTTTAATAGAGAATAAATTCAAATTCAACATTTCTTCTTTTTGATTTCATCAACCAAGTAACATGCCAAGTTTTCTAAGATAAGTGATGACATAGATATAAAATGGGCATGCATAGAACAAATCAAAAACCCTGTATAATTATAACCTTCTCTACTATAAGACATGGTTCGATAAGCACTAGTTTGGATTAGTCATTCTTCAATTTCTCGAGTTCCCATGAACCCCGGCCTCTAGGATCCACCAACATATCTCCAATCTCTCCCTCCACCACCCATGTTTGCATCGCTCCTCCCACCTCCTCCATAACCACTCTACCACCACCTCCATATCTAGTAGCACCTCCAGATCCCCCAGCACCACTATGATAACCTCCACCTTTGCCTTCGTATTCACCACCAGATCTAGACTAAGCCTAGTTGAGGGTGATGTTCATGTCATCAAGGTTTAGCCTAGTCTTAGGATTTATGTTTTGGTTTAGGTTAATTAGGTTTAATGGTTTAGCTTTATGTTTAATTTATTTAGTTATTTTATGTTTAGGTTTAGGGTTTAGGGTTTAGTGTTTGGTGTTTAAGGTTAGGGTCTAGGGTTAGGGGTTTAGAGTTTAATGTTTTAGGGTTTATACTTTTAGGGTTTAGGGTTTAGGGTTTAGGGTTAAAGTTTAGGGTTTAGAGTTTAAGGCTTTTTATGATTTATGGTTTAGGGTTGTAGGTTTATGGTTTAGTGTTTAGGGTTTAGGGTTTAGGGTTTAGGATTTGGGAAGTTTTTTTAATAGAGAATAAAGTGAGATTCAACATTTCTTCTTTTCAATTTCATCGACCAAGTAACACACCAAGTTTTTTAAGACACAAGTGACAACATAGATCAAAATTGAGCATGCATAGAGCAAATCAAATACCCTAGATAACAAGAACCGTCTCTGTTGTAAAGACATAGTTTCATAAGCAGTAGATCGAAATGATCATTCTTTAGTTGCTCCAGTTCCCATCAAAACCACCCACTCTCAGTAGGCGGGATCCAGTCATATCGATCTCTCCTCTGCATAATAGATATAATCTGTCTCTCACTCTCCTACCACCATAGCCACCCTTTGCTCGACCACCACCTCCTTATCCACCAACACGTAGATCCCCACCACCTGCGATAATGCCACCTTCACCTCCCGGATGTAGCTTAGTTGGGATGATGTTCCTGTCGTCAAGGTTCTACCCATTCTTAGGGTTTAAGTTTAGGTTTATTAGGTTTTAGGATATAGGTTTATTTTTTAATTTATTTAGATACTTTAGGTTTAGGATTAGGGTTTGGGTTCATGGTTTAGGGTTTGGGTTTATCGTTTAGGGTTTAGGGCTTAGGATTTAGGATTTAGGGTTTTAGGGTTCAAGCTTTTAGGGTTTAGTGTTTAGGGTTTAGGGTTTAGGGTTTAGGGTTTCGGGATTAGAGTTTTTTAGGGTTTAGTGTTTAGGGTTGTAGGTTTAGTGTTATATCTTTAGGTTTTAGGGTTTAGTGTTAGTTTTTGGGTTTAGGGTTTAGGGTTTAGGGTTTAGGATTTAGGGTTTAGGGTTTTTTAAAAAAATAATTAACTAAATCGGCAGGTTTAGGTTTATTTAGCTTATTTTTTATTTATTTTAGTTTATTTTATTTTTTATTTTTATTTAGTTTAGTTTATTTATTTTAAGCTTATTTATTTTAGTTAAGTCTTTTTATTTTAGTTTAGTTTTTTTTAGGTTTAGGTTTAAGTTTATTTTTTTAGTTTAGTTTAATTTTTATTTTATTTTTTTGGTTTAAGTTTCATTTTTTATTTTTAGGTTTAGGTTTTTATGTTATTATTATTTTTTTGTTTAGGTTTTATGTTTTCATTTTAGTTTTATTTTTAAGTTTTATTTTTTTGTTTAGGTATAAATTTATTTTTAGTTTATTTTAATTTATTTAGTTTAGGGTTTATGTTTAGTTTATTTTAGGTTTAGGTTTAAGTTTTATTTATTTTAGTTTAGTTTATTTTAGTTTAGGATTAGGTTTATTTTATTTTGTTTATTTTAGGTTTAGTTTTTTTTTCTAGTTTAGGGTTTAGGTTTTATTTTTTAAAATTTATTTTTAGGTTTATTTTTTAAGTTTAGGTTTTAATTTTATTTTAATTTAATTTATTTTATTTTTATTTTATGTTTAGTTTCTATTTTATTTTGGTTTATTATTTTTAGGTTTATTTTATTTTTTAGTCTAGCTTAGGTCTTTATTTATTTTAATTAAGTTTAGTTTTTATTTTTTTATTTTATTTTAATTTTAGGTTTAGGTTTAGGTTTTACCTTATTTTATTTTCTTTTATTTTATTTAGGTTTAGGTATTTTTTTATTTATTTATTTAGGTTTTATTAGGTTTAGGTTTAGGTTTTAGGTTTTAGGGTTTAGAATTCTGGTTTAGGGTTTAAGGTTTAGGTTTAGGAATTTGAGTGTTTAGGGTTTAGGAGTTTAGTTATAAGGAGTTTAGGGTTTATATTTAGGAGTTTAAGGTTTAGAGTTTAGGTTAAGGTTAGGGGTTAAGGAGTTTTAGGAGTTTAGGGTTTAGATTTTGGTTTAAGGTTTGAGTTTTAGGTTTAGTTTAGGATTGAGTTATATAATTTAGGGTTTAAGTTTGGATTTAGGTTTAAGTTTTAGTTTTAGAACTTAGAGTTTAAGGTTTAGGATTAGGTTTAGGTTTAGGTTTAGAGTTTAGGGTTTAGGGTTTTAGGGTTTAGGGTTTAGGGTTTATAGTTTAGGTTTAGGGTTTAGGGTTTTGTAGTTTAGTTTTATTTAGCGTTTAAGGGATTAGGAGGGTTTATTGGTTTATTCTTTTTAATTTTTCTATTTAAGTTATAGGGTTTAGGGTTAGTTTAAGGGTTTTTTTTAAATTAAGTAAACATCTAGGTTTAGGATTATTTAGTTTATTTATTTTAGTTTTTTTTATTTTTTTATTTTTTATTTTTATTAATGTTTAATTTTATTTTTATTCAATTTAGTTTATTTATTTTAGGTTTATTTATTTTAGTTTAGGTTTTATTTTAGTTAATTTTTTAGGTTTAAGCAGATTTATTTTATTTTTTTAGTTTAGTTTTATTTTATATTTATTTTTTTTAAGTTTAGGCTTTATTTTTAGTTTTTTTTAGGTTTAAGCTTAGATTTATTTTTATTTTTTTAGTTTAGTTTTATTTTTATTTATTTTTTTAAGTTTAGGCTTTATTTATTAATTTTAGGTATAGGTTTAGGTTTTTATTTTATTTTTTTTATATTTAGGTTTATTGTTAGAATTTATTTTTTATTTACATTTAGGTTTATTTTTGGTTGATTTTATTTTAGGGTTTACGTTTAGTTTATTTTAGGTATAGGTTTCGGTTTAGTTTTTATTTATTTTATTTTAAGTTTAGGTTTATTTTATTTTGTTTATTTTAGGTTTAGGTTTTTTTTAGTTTAGGGTTTAGGTCTTAATTTTTTTTATTTATAGGTTTATTTTTTAGGATTAGGTTTTCATTTAATTTTTATTTTATTTTATTTTAGGTTAATTTTATTTTTATTTTAAGTTTGAGTTTTATTTTATTTAGGTTTTTTATTTTTATTTTTATTTTATTTTTTACTTTAGTTCAGGTTTTTATTTATCTTAGTTTAGTTTATGTTTTATTTTTTTAGTTTATTTTATTTTTAAGTTTAGGTTTTTATTTTATTTTATTATTTTATTTTATTTTATTTAGGTTTAGGTTATTTTATTTTTAAGTTTTATTTTGTTTAGGTTTTTAAGTTTTTAATGTTTAAGGTTTAGGGTTTAGTCTTTAGGGTTTAGGGTTTGGTGTTTAGGGTTAAGGGTTTAGGGTTTGGGGTTTAGGGTTTATGGTTTATGGTTATAGGGTTTAGGGTTTATGGTTTAGGGATGTAGGTTTAGGGTTTAGTTTAGTTTAGGGTTTTTTAGGGTTAGGGTTTTATATTTTATATTTTTAAAAAATTAAGTGATAGTTTAGGTTTATTTATTTATTAATTATTTATTTTAGTTTTTTTATTTTTTTTAATTTTTATTTAGGTTTATTTTTTATTAGTAATTAGGTTTTTATTTTGTTTATTTTATTTTAGGTTTATTTTATTTTTATTTTAGGTTTAGTTTTTATTTTGTTTAGGTTTTTTATTCTTTTAGATTAGTTAGGTTTTTATTTATTTTATTTTAGTTTAGTTTTTATTTATTATTATTTTTTTTTAGGGTTTATGGTTCAACATTTCTTCTTTTTGATTTCATCAACCAAGCAACACACCAAGTTTTCTTAGACACAATCGATGATAGATAAAAAATTAGCGTGCATAGAGCAAATCAAAAACCTTAGATAATTAAAATGTCTCTTTAAAGATTCATAAGCCAGATCGGATCAGTGTTCTTTAGTTTCCGCTTCCATCAACCACCCACCTCTCAATTAGCGATCCACCATCATATCCTCATCTCCCTCACCACCACGCCTATAACCTCCGCCGCTTCTCCCGCCTCCATAACCACCAGCTTTGACCACCACCTCCATATCCACCGACTTATAGATCCCCACCACCACTTAGCCTTCGCCTTCCACCTAGATATAGATTGACCCTGGTTGATGGTTATGTTCCCGTCATTAAGGTTCTACCCATTCTTAAGATTTAGGATTAAGTTTGGGTTTATTATGTTTTAGGGTTTAGGTTTATTTTTTAATCTATTTAGTTACTTTAGTTTGTGGGATTACTAGGTTGGTTTAGATTCAGTGTTCTTTAGGGGTTATGGTTTTGGGTTTAGGGTTTATGGTTCATTGTTTAGGGTTTAGTGTTGTAGGTTTAAGTTTTAGGGTTTAGGTTCTGAGGTTTAGGGATTAGGATTTAGGGTTTTTGGTTTTCTTTTTTCAAAAAAATTTGGTAAACTAGTTATTTTATGTTTATTTAGTTTATTTTTTATTTATTTTAGTTAATTTTATTATTTTCATTTTTATTTAGTTTAGTTTACTTATTTTAGGTTCATTTTTTGTTTAGATTTTTTATTTTAGTTTATTTTTTATGTTTAGGTTTAAGTTTAGGTTTATTTTTTAGTTGAGTTTATTTTCAATTTATTTTTAAGGTTTAGGTTTTATTTTTTATTTTAGGTTTAGTTTAGGCTTTTATTTTATTTTGTAGGTTAAGGTTTTAAGTTTTATTTTGGTGTATTTTAGGTTTATTTTTTAGTTTAGGATTAGGTTTATTTTAGTTTAATTTATTATATTTTAAGGTTTAGGTTTAGTTTATTTTTAGGTTTAGGTTTTAATTTTACTTAGTTTAGTTTATTTTAATTTAGTTTTAGTTTATTTTACTTTATTTATTTTATTTTTATTTTAGGTTTAGGTTTCTTTTTTTTCATTTAAGGTTTATGTTTTATTTTTTATTTTTTTTTGTAGGATTTATTTTTAGGTTTATTTTTTATGTTTGATTTTTTAATTAGTTTTTATTTTATTATATTTTTGGTTTATTTTTTCTTTATTTTACATTTAGTTTTCATTTTATTTAGCTTTTTTATTCTTAGATTTAATTTTTTAGTTTAGTTTAGGTTTTTGTTTATTTTCTTTTAGTTTATTTTTATTAGTTTTTTTATTTAGGTTTAGATTTTAGTTTAGGTTTTTATTTTTTTCATTTTATTTACTTTTTTTAGGTTTAGATTTTTAGTTTTTTAGGGTTTAGGGTTTAGGGTTTATGATTTACGGTTTAGTGTTTAGTCTTTATGGTTTAGGGTTTAAGGTTTAAGGGTTTTTTTTTTAAAATTTAGTAAATCGGTAGGTTTTGGTTTGTTTAGTTTATTTTTTTTTATTTTAGTTTATTTTATATTTTATTTTTCTTTGATTTATTTTTATTTTATTTAGTTTAGTTTATTTATTTTAGTTTAGGTTGTTTATTTTAGTATATTTTTTATGTTTAGGTTAATTTTTTAGTTGGGTTTTATTTTTAATTTATTTTTTAGGTTTAGGTTTTATTTTTTATTTTTTAGGTTTAGGTTTTCATTAGGTTTTATTTTATTTTTAGGTTTATGTTTTAGGTTTTATTTTATTTTATTTTTTTGGTTTTACTTTTAAGGTTTATTTTTATTTTATTATTTTGTTTATGTTTTATTCTTTTGGTTATTTTATTTTTTTTAGTTTATTTTTTCTTTATTTATTTTATTTTTCTTTTATTTTATTTTATTTATTTTGGGCTTAAGTTTAGGTTATAATTTTAGTTTTAGTTTTTATTTTATTTTATTTTATTTTATTTTATTCAAATTTAGGTTTTTTTATTTATTTTATTTTTAGTTTAGGTTAGAAGGGTCCAGGGTTTAGTTTAGGGATCAGAGTTAGGGTTTAGGGTTGAATTTAAGTTTAGGTTTGGGAAGGATTTAGCGGATTATTTTAGACTGGGTTACCATTTTGGGTTTGGTTAAGGTTATTAGTGGTCAGGCTTAGAAAAGTATTTTGGCCTGGGTTTGGGTGGAGGGTTTTGGGTTTAGTTTTAGCTCAGTGGTTAGGGTTTGGGTAGTTTAGTGTAGGGTTTAGGGTTTAGGTTTAGGGTTTAGGATTTAGTGTTTAGTTTATGCTTTTAAATGAAACCCAGTTGTTTATTTATATTTTATTTTATTTAGTTTAGTTTATTATTATGTTTATTTTATTTTAGTTTATTTAGGTTTTACGTTTATGTTTATTTTGTAGTTTACTTTTATTTTTATTTTATTTTATGTTTAGGTTTTATTTTATTTTAGGTTTAGTTTAGTTTATTTTTTATTTTCATAGGTTTAGGTTTAGGTTTTAGGTTTTTTAGGTTTTAGGTTTTATTTTAAGTTTAGGTTTTATTTTTTTTAGTTTATTATTTATTTACTTTAGGGTTTAGGTTTAGTCATTCGTTTGGTTTATTTTATTTTATTTAGTTTATTTTTTAGTTTTTAGGTTTATTTATTTTAAGTTTAGGTTTTTTTTAGATAGGGTTTAGCTTTTATTTTTTTTATTTAGGTTTTTTATTTGTTTATTATTTTTAGGTTTATGTTTTAGGTTTTTATTTTAGATTTATTTTTTTGGTTTTACTTTTTAGTAAGGTTTATTTTTAGTTTATTTTATTTTGTTTATGTTTTTATTCTTTTGGTTTTTTTATTTTTTAGTTTAGTTTTGCTTTTTATTTATTTTATTTTTTCTTTTTTTATTTTATTTTATTTTATTTTTGGGCTTAAGTTTAGGTTATAATTTTAGTTTTAGTTTTATTTTATTTTATTTTATTTTATTTTATTTAAGTTTTTTATTTATTTTATTTTAGTTTTAGTTTAGGTTTAGGTTTTAGTGGTATGGAGGGAGGGATTAGAGTTTAGGGTTTTAGGGTTTAGGGTTTTAGAATTTAAGGTTTAGGGTTTGGATTTAGGATTTAGCATTTAGGGATTAGTCTGGTAGACTTTAGGGAAGGTACTATTTTGGGAGCTTTAAGGTTACTTAGGGAGCCAGATTAAGTTTAGGGTTTTGGGTTTAAGCTTTAGGTTTGGTAGTGGGTTTAGGTTTCTTTGGTTTAGGGTTTAGGGGTTTAGGGTTTTAGGTTTAGGGTAGGGTGGGTTTGTTTAGGGTTTAGTTTAGGGTTTAGTCAGATTTAGTTTTAGGGTTTATGCTTTTAAAGAAGCAAAACTAGATTAAATTTAGTTTATTTTAATTTTATTTATTTAATTTTATTTTATGTTTATTTATTTTAGTTTATTTTGAAGGTTTAGGTTTACGTTTATGTTTATTTGTAGTTAACTTTTATTTTATTTTATTTTTTTATGTTTAGGTTTATTTTTTATTTTAGGTTTAGGTTTATTTTTATTTTCATAGGTTTAGGTTTAGGTTTTAGGTTTTTGTTTTAGGTTTTTTTTTAGGTTTTATTTTTAAGTTTAGGTTTAGGTTTTTTTTTAGTTTATTTTATTTTATTTAGTTTAGGGTTTAGGTTTAGTTTCATTTACGTTTAGGTTTGGGTTTTATTTACTTTAGTTTAGTTTATTTTAGTTTAGGTATAGGTTTACGTTTATTTTGTTTATTTTAAGTTTAGGTTTTTTTTAAAGAGGGTTTTTTTATTTTTATTTTTAGGTTTATTTGTTTTTATTTTAGGTTTTAGGTTTTATTTACTTTTATTTTATTTTACTGGGATCATTTTATTTTTTTATTTTTACATTTATGTTTATTTCATTTAGGTATTTTATTTTTAGGTTTATTTTATTTTTTTAGTTTTGTTTAGGCTTTTATTTAGTTTATTTTAGTATATTTTTTTTGTTTTTTAGGTTTAGGTTTAGATTTTAGTTTAGGTTTTTTATTTTATTATTTTATTTTAAGTTATGGTTTTTTATTTATTTTATTTTTAAGTTTTATTTGTTTAGGTTTAGGTTTTGTGGTTTTAGGTTTAGGTTTGTGGATTTAGGTTTAGTTTGAGTTTGGGGTTTAGGGTTTACTTGGGGGTAGTTTTAGGGTTTAGGGTTTAGGGTTGCAGGTTTTAGGGTTATGGGTTATAGGTTTAGGGTTTAGGGCTAGGGTTTATTTATTTATTTTTATTTTTTATTTTTTATAAATTAAGTAATCTAGTAGGTTTATGTTTATTTATTTATTTTTTATATTATATTATTTTTTATTTTTATTTTTATTTTTATTTAGTTTAGTTTATTTATTTTAGGTTTATTTATTTTACTTTATATTTTTTATTTTAGTTTATTCTTTTGGTTGAGGTTTAGGTTTAGGTTTTTTTTAGTTTAGCTTTATTTCTATTTTACTTTTTAGGTTTAATTTTTATTTTTTTATTTCTACATTTAGGTTTAGGTTTGTATTTTATTTTCTTAGGTTTAGGTTTTAGAATTTTATTTTAGGTTTATTTTTGGGTTTAATTTTTTAGTTTAGGTTTAAGTTAACTTTTAGTTTTTTTTTATTTAATATAGTTTAGGTGTAGACTTAAGTTTACTTTATTTTAGGTTTAGGTTTAAGTTCTATCTATTTTAGTTTAGTTTATTTTAGTTTAGGTTTAGGGTTATTTTATTTTTATTTGGGGTTTAGTTTTCTTTTAGTTTAGGGTTTAGGTTTTATATTTATTTATGTTTAGGTTTTATTTCTAGGTTTATTTTTTTAGGTTTAGGTTTTTATTTTATTTTATTTTATTTTATTTTAGGTTTATTTTAGGTTTAGTTTTTGTCTTATTTTGGTTTTTTATTTTTTGTTTAGTTTTGGTTTTTATTTATTTTATTTTACTTTAGTTTTTATTTTTTATTTTATTTTCTTTTTAAGTTTAGGTTTTAGTTTATGTTGTTATTTTATTTTATTTTGGTTTAAGTTTTTTAATTATTTTATTTTTTAGGTTTTATTTAGTTAAGGTTTAGGTTTTAGCCTTTTGGTTTAGTGGTTATATGGTTTGGTTTTAGGGTTTAAGGTTTGGGGTTTTTTGGGTTTAGGGTTTAGGGTTTAGGGTTTAAGGTTTAGGGTTTAGGGTTTAGGGTTTAAGGTTTAGGGTTTAAGGTTTAGGGTTTAGGGTTTTAGGGTTTAGGTTTTATGGTTTATGATTTTTAGGGTTAAGGGTTTAGGGTTTATGGTTTAGGGTTTAGATTTTAGGTTTAGGGTTCAAGTTTTAGTTTAGGGTTTTTGGTATTTTTTTTAAAAGAGAAAAAATCCAGATTCAAGATTTCTTCTTTTCAATTTTATCAACCATGTATTTTAGTCTAGGTTTTTTATTTTAATTTATTTTGAAGGTTTAGGTTTATTTTTTAGTTGAGTTTCATTTTTTTTATTTTTAAGTTTAGGTTTTATTTTATTTTTGGTTTAGGTTTTTGATTTAGGGTTTAGGTTTATTTTTTATTTTTTTTAGTTTAGGTTTAGGTTTATTTTAGTTTATTTTATTTTATTTAGTTTAGGTTTAGGTTTAGGTTTAGATTTAGGTTTATTTATTTTAGTTAAGGTTTAGGTTTTTATTTTGTTTATTTTATTTTCTTTTTTCTTTTTAGTTTAGGTTTTAGTTTATTTTCTTTATTGATTTATTTTAGGTTTAAGTTTTATTTAGTTTTAATTTTATTTTCTTTTAGGTTTATTTATTATTTTAGTTATTTTATTATTTTTTTTAGTATTATTTTAATTTTATTTTAGTTTAGGTTTTATTTATTTTATTTTTGTTTATTTTATTTAATTTTAGGTTTATGTTTATGTTTTGTATAGGTTTTATTTTATTTAGGCATAGTTTTTATTTTATTTTATTTTAGGTTTTATTTAGTTTAAGTTTAGGTTTGTAGGTTTTATGGTTTAGGTTTAGGTTGTGGTTTAGGTTTAGGGAGGGTTTAGAGTTTTTTAGGGTTAGGGTTTAGGTTTAGAGTTTATGGAAGGGATCGGTTTAGTGTTTAGGGTTAAGATTGTAGGTTTAGGCATGTATAGGTTTGATTTAGGGTTTAGTGGGTTTTTTATAATTAACTAAACCTTTATTTTAGTTTATTTTTTATTTATTTTATTTTATTTTATTTTTATTTTATATTTAGGTTTATTTTTTATTTTTATTTAGTTTAGTTTATTTATTTTCTGTTGATTTATTTTAGTTTAGGTTTTTTATTTTAGTTTTTTTTTAGGTTTGGGTTTAGGTTTATGCTTATCTTTAGTTTAGTTTTATTTTTATTTTTTTTAAGGTTTAGGTTTTATATTTTATTTTATATTTTAGTTTAGTTTAGGTTTAGGTTTTTAGGTTTAGTTTTTAGGTTGTGGTTTAGGGTTTATGGTTTAGAATTAGAGGCTTTAAGGTTTAGGGTTTTTATGGACTTAGCCAAATTCCTTCATTCCAAAGCCCAAACTCAATTTATTTTCTCATGAATCAATCATACCTTCAATCATATTCACAAATATAAATAAAATCTACAATCATCAAGCTAAACCAAAATCAACCTAACTTAACCCTTTTGACTTGAAATGTTCAAATGAACCAAAACCCATTTAAACCCAAGCCAATTGCAATTGAATTTATATATCAATCCCAAATCGATATATAAACTCAACTAAATCAACCTGAACCCAAAATCAAGCAAACTAAACCCAATTGGTCCACTTTACCCAAACCGGCATTTGACCCATTTAAGCCAAGTTCTAATATTTCCTAAATTGGATTGAACCAAGCCAATCAAAACCTCCCATCATGATTATTAAACACCCAAAGTTGATCAATTATCACAAATTGGGTCAAACTAAGTAAACTTGGTCATTTGACCAAGTCAACCCCTTAACCCATATGAATCCAAACTAGCCAAATTGCAACCTATGCTAAATCGCTTAAAACCAATGATTCATACCAAATCAAAATCAATATTTGAATATGACTTGACCTTCAATTGAGTCAAACCAAACCCATTTGGCCCTCTTGACCCAAGTTGACCCAAATTGACCTAAAATGTCAAATTGATTGCAACCAATGGCTCAAGTTCATTCCAAATTAATTGTTGAACTTGACCAAAGCTATGATTGGACCCAATTGAACCCAATTGACCTACTTAGTCCAAATTGACCTAAAGATTCAAGTTGGCCTAAATCAAAATAAAATACAAATTAATTAAAACCAAAGCCTACAATTATCTTCAATTGGTCAACTAAACCCAAACCAACAACCATCCAAAGCCAATTTGACCAATTTGGTCAAATCGGTCAACTTAACCCATTTGACCCAAATGAATTCAAATGAGCCAAAATCAAATCTAAGCCAAACTAAACTAAACCAATTGAACCAAAACATCCTGAATGATCATATAAACTTGACCCAACCCTTCGTTTGACCTAATTTGACAATCCGGTCAACTTGACCCAACCTAACCCAATTTGACCTAAATGATTCAAATTGTGCCAAACCTAACCAAATCAACTCCAATTGACTTGAAATTTGGGCTAACCCACTTTTGGCTCATTTCAAATCTGCCCAAATCAAATCCAATGCCAAATGATCATTCTACCTTTGGGTCAAGGGCATCACATGAGAGAAATCACCCATGTAATTGGTCATTTCCATTCATTGGCCACTTGTACTCTCCCAACGGTCCACCTAACCTAGGACATTGCCCAACACTCGGGGTGGTTGGTGCCATGACCCATGGGAGGTAAAATCACCTCACCCTTCCCATTGGAGCATTTGAAACCCATAGGACACCAATGATTCCTCCTTGACAGGCACCTCCACACCTTAAACCAACCAAACCAAGCCAACTCACCTCCTCCCTGCCACCCATGACTCCCTGAGATGGTTGGACGACCACTAAAAGCCAAACCTGATCCCACCATCTGATCAAGATAAAGGGGGGTATACACCCCATCGCTTCCACTCAAACATAGAAAAAATCATTCCTCAAAGCCTTAGCTATCCAAGACGACCAGCTAGAGACTTCCCTAAGCTCCCAAGCTCGTTCCTCGATCAGGCAATGCCATTCTTGTTTATCCCGAAATAGGACACTTCCATTTTTGCCCTAACTTCCTCATTTCTCCATCAAACTCAAATTAACTTTGCACGAACCTTCCCTAGGCCTCATCGAGCAAGAATGAATCATTCCCAAGATTTTTGAGCACCAGGGGTGGGACTTCGATCAAAGCTGAGCTCCTAATCATTGGTTCATGGCCTTCCAAGGGAATGTCAAGGAATTGATCCAATTGCTTCTCAACAGGGCTTCATCTCCACTAGATGAAGCTTCCTCAATTGTTCGAGCCACCGGTCTTGAGCTCTAGCGAAGTATGCTTCCAAAATTGATCCTTAGGCAAAAATGGGTTGGAGCTTTTTGAGGAAAACTTGCACTTTGCGTGATCTAGATCGTTTGATCCCCTCTGATCATTGTCATAAGGTGTGGGATCTTTTTGGAGCTGATCTAAGCTCAGGTAAGCTCGAATTAAGTGAGCAATGGTGGATGCAATCCATTCTGCCTCACTTGAGTGACGTTAGATCATGCACCATCCATTTCGTGTGATTGGAACAGGCAGTCGTGATTAGATCCGCTAGATCAATCTAATTTATTCCTATTAGGTTGTGGGATTGATCGTAGCCATCCGATATTAGATCGAATGGCTGACAAGAAAGCGCCTCCGCCGACGCCATGTAGGCACTGAGTCAGATATGTTTTATGTAGCCAATCTCACGGTGCCAAATCAAAAGAATGCTGCATTAATGCGTCACGTGGTGCCAACTGGAGTAGGCTTTAATTAGGCTCAATCAATCATTTTTAATGATTGAAACTTCTAAAAATCATAAGAAATCATAGAGAAATAAAAAAATGCAAATAAATACTCATTTTAAGGTATTTTAGAGGAGAATTAATTAAAAATGATCTTTACAAATTTTGAACAGCAATTAAGTTTTTATTGTAAAATTAATTAGCTTAATTACATTTTAATTGCTTGAGCAATTAATTCTAAATTTTATGAGTTAATTTAATGGGATGACCTCTACCTCCTATGATTTTCTTGGAATTTATTGCTCACTTAATTAGGAAAACTGACTAATCAAACCTTAACTATTCTTTTAAGTTAATTAATGATTAATTAATCGCATGAATAGTAACAAATTGGTTAATTAAGTTTATTAATCATTATTCAATAGTAAGTGTACTAAGGAAAAGGGTTAGGACCCCTAACCATAAGTTCATTTCACCCATTTTTAAAATAAAATTAATTAAGATTAAACTAATTAATTAAATTACTTAATCAAATTGAAATCATAATCACATCAAACCTTAATTAATTAAATCATGGGTTAGATCTTTAGGTGTTTAATAACCCAAAAGGAGTTTAATGAAATTATGGTTAGTCCACATGTGTGGGAAACCATAAGAGTAATTAATTAAGTCCTAAACCCTAAACCTTAAACCCTAAAACCTAAACCTTGAACCCAAAAAAAACCCTGAACCCTAAACGCTAAACTAAAAACCCTTAAAAGCTAAAATCCTAGACTTAAACTAAATAAAACCTAAAAAAGAAAATAAATAGAAAAAAACTAAACCAAAATAAAATAAAATAAGAACATAAACTAAAACCTAAACCAAAACCTATACCTAAACCAAAACCTAAAAAAAATTAAAAAAAACTAAACTAAAATAAAATAAATAAAAACCTAAACTAAACTGAAAAAAATAAAAACTAAATAAAAACCTAAACCTAAAATAAACTAAAAAATAAAAAAACCTAAATAAAATAAAAACTAAACCTAAAATAAAACTAAACTAAAACTAAAATAAAATAAAATAAAAACTAAATAAAAACCTAAACTTAAATAATAAACCTAAAAATAAAACTTAAAAATAAATAACAAATAAAACCTAAACACTAAAATAAAAAAAAACCTAAACCTAAAATAAAAATAAAATAAACCTAAACCTACACTAAAATAAACTAAACTAATATAAATTTAAACTAAATAAAAAATAAACTAAACTTAAACCTAAACCTAAACTAAATAAAATAAAATAAGTTAAATATAAATCAAAACCTAAACACTAAACTAACCCTAAACCTTAAAAACCCTAAACCCTAAACACTAAACCCTAAACCTTAAACCTTAAACCCTAAACTAACCCTAAACACTAAACTAACCCTAAACCTAAAACCTAAACATTAAACCCTAAAACTTAAACCCTAAACCCTAATCCTAAACCCTAAACCTTAAAACCCTAAACCCTAAAACCCTGAAACCCTAAACTATAAACCCTAAAAACCTAAAAACTTAAAAACCTTAAATTAAATAAAACCTAAAACAAAATAAATAAATAAACTTAAACCTAAATAAAATATAAAATAAAATAAAATAAAAACCTAAACTAAAACAAAAACCTAAACCTAAAAAATAAAATAAAATAAACTAATAAAAATAAACTAAAATAAAATAAATAAAAACCTAGACTAAACTAAAAAATAAAATAAACCTAAGAATATAAAAACTTGAATAAAATAAAAAAAATTAACCTAAAATAACCTAAAATAAAATAAAATAAAAATTAAATAAAACCTAAACCTAAAAAATATACCTATAAATAAATAAAAAATTAAACCTAAACTCTAAACTAAAAAAAACCTAAACTTAAAATAAAAATCAAATAAACTAAATGAAATAAACCTAAACCTAAACTAAAATAAACTAAATTAAAATAAATAAAAGATAAACCTAAACCTAAAATAAACTAAATCTAAACCCTAAACTAAATAAAATAAAATAAGTTAAAAACAAATCTAAACCTAAACTAAAAAAACTAAAACCTAAAAATAAACCTAAAATAAAAACCTAAAACATAAGCCTTAAAAAAAACCTAACCCTAAACCTAAAAATAAAAATAAACAACCTAAAAAAATAAAATAAAATAAAATAAACTAAACTAAAAATAAACATAAACATAAACCTAAACCAAAAGAATAAACTAAAATAAAAAACCTAAACTAAAATAAATAAACCTAAAATAAATAAATTAAACTAAATAAAAATAAAAAATAATAATGCAATAAAATAAATAAAAACTAAACTAAATAAACCTAAACCTACCGGTTTACTTAATTAAAAAAAAAAACTAAACCCTAAACCCTAAATCCTAAACCATAAACCCAAAACCCTGAACACTAAAATAAACCCTAAACCTTAAACCTGCAACCCTAAAACCAAAACCTAAACCTAAAAATAAAATAAAAATAAACCTAAACCAAAACCTAAACATAAAAAATAAGCTAAAATAAAAAATCTAAACTAAAATAAAAAAAACTAAACTAAATAAAATAATAAATAAACATAAATAAAATAAAATAAATAAGTCAAATAAAAAAAATAAACTAAATAAATAAAGAAGAAATGTTGAATATGAATTTGTTCTCTCTGAAAAAAAAATCAAAAACCCTAAACCTTAAATTAATACTTGAACCCTAAACCTAAACCTAAACCCTAAATCCTAAATCATAAACCCTAAAACCCTAAACCCTAAACCCTAAACCCTAAACCTTCAAACCCTAAACCCTAAACCCTAAACCTAAATCGTAAAACCTAAACCCAAAACCTTAAACCCTAAACACTAAACCCTAAACCCTAAACCAAAAAAAAAAAAAATCCTAAACCCCAAATCCTAAACCCTAAACTAACCTTAAACCTTAAACCCTAAACCCTAAACCCTAAAAGAAATAAAAACCTAAACTTAAACTAAATAAAACCTAAAAATAAAATAAATAAAAAATCTAAACCAAAATAAAATAAAATAAAAACATAAATTCAAACATAAACCTAAACCTAAAAAAAAAAAATAGAAAATAAAAATTAAACTAAATTAAAATTAATAAAAACCTAAAATAATCTAAAAAATAGATAACCTAAATAAAATAAAAATTAAACCTAAAATGAAAATAAAATAAACTTGAAATAAAGTAAAATAAAAACTAAATAAAAACTTAAACCTAAAAAATAAACCTAAAAATAAAACCTAAAATTAAATAAAATATAAAACCTAAACCTAACTTAAAAAAAAACCTAAACTTAAAATAAAATGAAATAAACTTATAGCTGAACTAAAATAAACTAAATTAAAATAAATAAAACCAAAACCTAAACTTAAAATAAGCAAAACATAAACCTAAACCCAAGCTACACTAAAAATAAACATAAACCTAACCTAAAAAATAAAACCTCAAAATAAACCAAAAATAAAAATCTAAAACCTAAAGCTAAAAAAAAATAAATAAAACATAACCTTGACTAGAATAAAAAATAAAACCAAAACCTTAAAAATAAAATAAAAATAAAACTAAATTGAAAAATAAAGTTAAATTTAAACATAAAGCTAAAAAAAACTAAAATAAAAAACCTAAGCTAAAATAAATAAACCTCAAATAAATAGAATAAACTAACTAAAAATAAAAATAAACCTAATTAAAAATAAAAAATAAAATTAGCTAAAATAAATAAAAATAAACTAAATAAACCTAAACCCAATAGTTTATTTAATTTTAAAAAAAATTGTAACCCTAAACCCTAAACCCTAAAATTAACCATAAAACTTAAACCCTAAAACCCTAAACCCTAAACCCTAAACCCATAACCTTAAAACCTACAAACCTAAACCCTAAGCCCTAGACCCCAAGCCCTAAACCCTAAACCCTAAACCCTAACCTTTAAATACCTAAAAATGTAAACGTGAAATAAATTAAATCTAAAAATAAAATCAATAAAAAAATTTAAACCTAAATAAAATAAATAAGATAAAAATAAAATAGAAACCTAAACTAAAACCTAAAGCTAAAGCTAAACCTAAACCTAAACCCTAAACCCTAATACCAAAACACTAAACCTTAAACCCTAAACACTAAACCCTAAACCCTAAACCTAAAAAAAAATCATAAACCCTAAACCCTAAAATGAAAGCCTAAACCTAAACTAAATAAAACCTAAAAGTAAAATAAATAAAACTATAAACCAAAATAAAATAAAATAAAATAAAAACATAAATTAAAACCTAAACCTAAACCTAAAAAGAAAAAAATAGAAAATAAAAATTAAACTAAATTAAAATTAATAAAAACCTAAAATAATCTAAAAAAAATAAGAAATCTAAATAAAATAAAAAAGTAAACCTAAAATAAAAATAAAATAAACCTAAAATAAAGTAAAACAAAAACTAAATAAAAATGTAAACCTAAACAATAAACCTAAAAATAAAACCTAAATGTAAATAAAAAATAAAACCTAAACCCTAAACTTAAAAAAATCCAAAACCTAAAATAAAAATGAAATAAACCTAAACCTGAACTAAAATAAACTAAAAGCAAACCTAAACCTAAACTAAAAAATAAAACCTAAAAACAAACTTAAAATAAAAATCTAAAACCTAAACCTAAAAAAATAAAATAAAAACATTAACCTAAACCTTCAAATAAAAAATAAAACCTTATCCTTAAAAATAAAATAAAAATAAAACTAAACTAAAAAAATAAACTTACATTAAAACATAAAGCTAAAAAAACGAAAATAAAATAAACTAAGCTAAAATAAATAACCTAAAATAAATATAATAAACTAACTAAAAATAAAAATAAACCTAAATAAAAATAAAAATAAAATTAGCTAAAATAAATAAAAAATAAACTAAATAAATCTAAACCCAATAGTTTATTTAATTTAAAAGAATCGTAACCCTAAACACTAAACCCTAAAATTAACCATAAACCTTAAACCCTAAAACCCTAAACCCTAAACCTTAAACCCATAACTTTGAAACCTACAACCCTAAACCCTAAACCGTAGACCCCAAACCCTAAACCCTAAACCCTAAACTTTAAATACCTAAAAACCTAAACCTAAAATAAATTAAATCTAAAAATAAAATCAATAAAAAAAATTTAAACCTAAATAAAATAAAATAAAATAGAAACCTAATATAAAACCTAAAGTTAAGCTAAACCTAAAAATAAAATAAAATAAAAATAAAATCTAAAAAAATAAAAACCTAAACTAAACTAAATAAATAAAATAAACCTAAAAATAACAAACCTAAATAAAAAAAAATCTAAACTTAAAATAAATGTAAATTAATCTAAAATAAAATAAAATAAAAAGTGAAAAAAACCTAAACCTAAAAATAAATAAAAAATAAAACCTAAACCCAAAACTAAAAAAATAAACTAAACCTAAACTAAAATAAATTAAAATAAATAAAACATAAACCAAATAAACCTAAACCCTACCAGTTTACATAATTTAAAAATAAATAAATAAAAAAATTTAAAAAACACTAACCCTAAATCCTAAACCCTAAAACTAATCCCAAACCCTAAACTCTAAACCCTAAACCTACTAAACCCCTAAACCCTAAACCCTTAACCCTTAACCTTAAAACCTACAACCCTAAACCCTAAACCCTAGACCCAAACCCTAAACCCTAAACCCTAAACCCTAAACCTTAAAGTTTAAAAACCTAAAAATCAAAACCTAAACTAAATTAAACATAAAAATAAAATCAATAAAAAAACAAAAACCTAAATAAAATAAAATAAAATAAAAATAATAATAATAACTGAAACTAAAACCTAAACCTAAACCTAAACCTAAACCTAACAATAAAATAAAATAAAAACTAAAATAAAATAAAATAAAAAACATAAACTAAAGTAAAAAATAATATGAAGCTAAAAATAATAAACCTAAATAAAATATAAAACTAAACTTAAAATAAATATAAAATAAACCTAAAATAAAATAAAATAAAAATCTATACTAAAAATATACCTAAAAATAAATTAAAAATAAAACCTAAACCCTAAACTAAAAAAAACTTGAACCTAAAATAAAATAAACTAAAATAAATAAAATTAAACTAAATTAACCTAGCGCATTTACTTAATTTAAAAATAAATAATAAATAAATATTTTAAAAAACTCTAACCCTAAAACACACAAAACCTAAACTCTAACCCTAAACCCACCTAAACCCTATACCCTAAACCTAAACCTAAAAAAAACCTAAAATAAAACCTAAACATTAAACTAAAAAAATAAACTAAAACAAACCAGGATATACCTAAACCTAAACTAAATAAACTAAAATAAACTAAACTAAAATAAATTAAAACTAAATCTAAAGCTAAAAAACAAAACCTATACTTTAAACTAAATAAAACAAAATGAACTAAAAATGAACCTAAACCTAAATTAAGAAATAAAACCAAAAAATAAACCTAAAAAAAACCTAACCTTAAAAAAAAAATAAAATAAAACCTAAACCTACACTTAAAAGAAATCCTAAACCTAAAAAATAAAATAAAATAAAACTAAACTAAAAATAAACATAAATCTAAACTAAACCTAAAAAATAAATAAAATAAAAAATAAATAAAACAAACTAAATAAACCTAAATAAAATAAAAAAATGAGATAAACTAAAATAAATAAAAAACTAAACTAAACTAAAACATGGTTTTGCTAATTTAAAAAAAAAACATTAAAGTTAAGTGACCCTAAATTTTAAACCCTAAATCATAAACCTAGTCAAACCCTAAACCTAAAAAACCTGATCCTACCTACCAGGCCAGATACCATGGGCCCTAAATGCTACCACAAAGACCCTAAATACAACCAGGCTAACCTGATCTTTGAGACCCTAAAGCTAGGCTGGCTGACCCTACCACTGGGCCCTCCTTGATAAACCTGGGCCCTAAATCCTTGCCTCCCTAAACCTCCACACCCTGGGCCCTGGTGGCCCTACCAACCCCAGAACCACTGAGGCTGAGTCCCAGCCTTTGACCAGCCACTGGGCCCCCCTCTTAAGAGTCTTAACTGGGCTCCACTGAGTCAAACCTAAACCCTAAAAAAACCCTAGCTGAGCCTGGGCCTTAAATAAACCCTAAAAAATAAAACCTGAAAGGCATAAAGTAAATAAAACTTAAAATTAAAATAAATAAAACCTAAATATAAATAAAATAAAACCTAAACCTAAATAAAATAAAATAATAAAAATAAAATAAATAAAACCTAAACTAAATAAAAAAATATTAATATAAACCTTAGATAAAAAAATCTAAATACAATAAAACTAAAGCGTAAAATAAAAATAAAATAAACTTAAAATAAAATAAAATAAAAACTAAGTAAAAACCTAAACCTAAATAATAACATAAAAAAACCTAAAAATAAATAAAAAGTAAAACCCAAACCCTAAACTAAACCTAAAATAAAAATAAAATAAATAAAATAAAATAAATCTAAACCTAAACTAAAATAAATAAAACTTAAACTAAAACATAAAATAAACTAAACCTAAACCCTAAACTAAATAAATTAAAATAAACAAAAAATAAATGTAAACCTAAACTAAAAAAAAACTAAAAAATAAACCTAAAACCTAAACCCTAAACCCTAGACCCTAAAAGCCTAAAAACCTAAACCTAAAAATAAAATAAAAAAACCTAAACTAAGATAAAATAAATAAAATAAAATAAAATAAAAACATAAACTAAAACCCAAACCTAAACTTAAACCTAAAAGAAATAAAATAAAATAAAAACTAAACTAAAATAAAATAAATAAAACCTAAAGCTAAAAAAAAATAAAGACCTAAATAAAATAAAAGATAAAATACAAAAATTAAAATAAAATAAACCTAAAATAAAATAAAATAAAATCTAATTAAAAACATAAACCTAAAAAATAAAACTAAACATAAAACTTAAAAATAAATAAAAAATAAAATCTAAACCCTAAACTAAAATAGAAACCTAAACTTAAAATAAAAATAAAATAAACCTATCCTAAACTAAGATAAACTAAACTAAAATAAAAAAAACCTAAACATAATCCTAAAATAAACTAAACCTAAACCTAAACCTAAAGAAATAAAATAAAATAAACTCAAAATAAACCTAAACTAAAAAATAATACCAAAAAATATACCTAAAATAAAAACCTAGAAGCTAAACCAAAAAAAATATTAAATAAAAACCAAAACCTAAACATAAAAGTAAAAAATAAAACCTAAGCCTGAAACATGAAATAAAAATATAACTAAACTAAAAAAACAGAAACTTAAACCTACACCTAAAAAATAAACTAAAATAAATAAACCTAAAATAAATAAACAAAACTAAATAAAAATAAAATAAACCAAAATAAAAATAAAAAATTGAATAAACTAAAATAAATAAACTAAATAAACCTAAACCTACTAGTTTACTTAATTTTAAAAAATGAAAAATAAATAAATAAATAACCCTAAATCCTAAACCTACAACCCTAAGCCCTAGACCCTAAACCCATAACCTACAACCCTAAACCCTAAACCCTAAAACCCTAAACCCTAAATCATAAACCCTAAAATCCAATCCCTAAAACTGTAAACCCTAAACCCTAAGCCCAAAACCATGAACCCTTAATCATAATCCCTAAAATTTACAACCTTAAACCCTAAGCCCTAAACCCTAAATCCTAAAAACCTAAACCTAAACTAAATAAAACCTAAAAGCAAAATAAATATAAAACTAAATTAAATAAAATAAAATAAAAAACACAGTAAACTAAACCTAAAACAAAATAAAATAAAATTTAAAAAAGATAAAATAAAATAAATAATAAAACCTAAACTAAACTAAAAATTAAGATAAACCTAAAAAATATAAAAGTTAAATAAAAAAACTAAATGTAAAATAAAAATAAAATAAACCTAAAATAAAATAAAATAAAAAATAAATAAAAACTTAAACCAAAAAATAAATAAAAAACAAAACCTTAACCCTAAACTAAAAAAAACTAAACCTAAAATAAACAAAATAAAATAAATGTAAGCCTAAAGTAAAATAAACTAAACTAAAATATATAAAACCTAAACCATAAACTATATAAAAAATAAACCAAAAATAAAGCTAAACTTAAACTAATATATAAAACCTAAAAATAAAGCTAAAATAAAAACCTGAAAGCTAAAGCTAAAAAAAAAAAAATACAAACCTAAACCTAAAATTAAAAATACAAAATAAAACTTAACTTAAAAAATAAAATAAAATTAAAACTAAAATAAAAAGTAAACATAAACCCAAAAAGTAAATTAAAATACAAAACCTAAACTAAAATAAATAAACCTTAAATAAATAAACTAAACTAAATAAAATAAAAAATACATTTGAATAAAAATAATAAATAAAAATAAAATAAAATAAATAAAAATAAACTAAATAAACCTAATAAATCTAAACCTAATTTACTTATTTTTTTTAAAAAAATCCTAAACCCAAAACCTGCAACTCTAGAGAATCATAAACCATAAACCCTAATCCTATCCCTAAACCCTAAACCATAAAATCGTAAACCCTAAACTCGTGAACCTAAACTAATCCGAAACCCTAAACCCTAAACCTAAAAACCCAAAGCCTTAACCCCTAAGCTAACCCTAAACCCTAAAACCCTAATCCTTAAAGCCTAAACACTAAACCATAAACAATAAACCCTATACCCTAAACCCTAAAATCCTAAACCCTAAGCCCTAAACCCTAAACCCTAAACCATAAAAACCTAAAGACCTAAACCTAAACAAAATAAAACCTAAAAATAAAATAAATAAATAAGCATAAACTTAAATAAAATCTAAAAATAAATAAATAAAAGTCTAAACTAAATCATAAAGCTAAACCTAAAAATAAAAATAAACTAAACTAAAATAAAATAAATAAAACCTAAATTAAACTAAAAATTAAAATAAAAATAAGAATAAAAAAGCTTAATAAAATAAAAACTAAACATAAAATAAAAATAAAATAAACCTAAAATAAAATAAAATAAGAACTAAATAAAATCCTAAACCTAAAAAATAAAGCTAAAAATAGAACCTAAAAATAAATAAAAAATAAAATCTAAACCCTAAACTAAATAAACCTAACCTTAAAATAAAAATAAAATAAACAAAATAAAATAAAGCTAAACCTAAGCTAAAATAAACTACACTAAAATAAATAAAACCTAAACCTAAACCTAAAATAAACTAATCGAAATTGAAACCTAAACTAAATAAAATAAAATAAACTAAAAATTAACCTAAACCAAAATTAATAAATAAAACCTCAAAGTAAACCTAAAACCTAAACCTAAAAAAATAAAATAAAAATGTAAACCTAAACTTAAAAATAAATGATAAAAGCTAAACCTAAAAAGTAAAATAGAAATAAAACTCAACTTAAAAATAAACTAAAATAAAACCTAAAATAAAAAAATAAATCCAAAATAAATAAACTAAAATAAATATAAATAAAAAATAAGCATAAAAAAATCAAAAATAAATTAAATTAAATTAAATAAAGAATAAACTAAATAAACCTAAACCTACAGATTAAGTTAATTAAAAAAAGACCCTCAACCACAAATCCTAAACTCGAAACCCTAAAGCTTAAACCCTAAACCCTAAATCTAACGATAAACCATAAACACTAAACACTAAACTTACAACCCTAAACCTAAACCCTTAAACCCTAAACCTTAAACCCTAAAAAATCTTAAACCTCAAAGCATAAACCTAAACCCTAAACCCTAAACCCTGAACCCTAAACCTTAGCGCTAACCCTAAACCCTAAACCTAAAACCCAAATCCTAAACCCTAAGCCCTAAAAAAACTTAACCTAATGCAAAAAACCTAAACCCTAAACCCTATGCTAACCCTAAACCCTCAAAACCCTAAACCCTAAAGCCTAAACACTTAACCCTAAACCCAAAATTGAAACCCTAAACCCTAAACCCTAATAACCTAAAAGCCTAAACCTAATAATAAAATAAATAAAATAACTT
>JAKCPB010001469.1:0-171717 GCA_021442155.1 Cymbidium sinense | reverse complement strand
AACTAATGAATAAAACTGAGAAATAAGCCTAAAATAAAAACCCAACACTTAAAGCTAAAACAATAATATAAAAACCTAAACCTAAACTTAAAAAAAAAAAATAAAACCTAAACCTAAAAAAAAAAAAACTAAACTAAACTAAGAAATAAACATAAACCTAAACCCAAATATAAAAAATAAACAAAAATAGAAAAACCTAAACTAAATTAAATAAAACTAAAATAAATAAAGTAAACTAAATAAAAATAAAAAATAAACTTAAATAGAAAAATGAAAATTAACTAAAATAAATAAAAAATAAACAAAATAAACTTAAACCTACCGGTTTAGTTAATTTAAAAAAACACCTAAGCCATAAACCCTAAACCTTAAATCCTAAATTCTAAACTAAACCCTAAACTAACCCTAAACCCTAAACCTACAACCCTAAACCCTAAACCCTAAGCTAACTCTAATCCCTAAACTCTAAACCCTAAACTTTAAACCCTAAATTCTAAAATCCTTAACCCTAAACTCTAAATTAACCCTAAACCCCAAACCCTAACCTACTAAAGCCTAAAGTTTAAATCAAACATAACTAAAACCTAAATTTAACCTAAACCTAAACCCTAAAACCTAAACCTTAAAACCCTAAACATCAAACCCTAAATCAAACTTAAACCTTAAAACTTAAACCCAAAACCCAAAACTATAAAAAACACTAAACCCTAAACCCTAATCCCTAACCCTAAATCCTAAATATTAAACCCTAAAACCTAAACCCTAAACCATAAACTTTAAAACTAAACCCTAAACCCTAAACCCCAAACCCTAAACCTAAACTTAAAGTAATAAAAAAAATTAAAAAATAAACCTAAACTTAAACCTAAACCCTAAGAATGGGAAGAACCTTGATGACATGAACATCATCATCAACCAGGATAATTCTAGATCTGGTGGTGGAGGTGAAGGTGAAGGCGGGGATTATCACAGTGGTGGTGGGGGATCTAGAGGTGTTGGTGGATATGGAGGTGGTGATGAGTAGGTGGAGGGAGGTGAGGATTATAGCCGTGGTGGTGGGAGGGAGAGATTAGGATAGGATGGTGTACTACTGGTGGTTTTAATGGGAACCACAGAAATAGAAGAATGACCAATCCAATCCTACTTATGGAACTATGTCTTTACAAATAGCTTCTAAATATCTAGTTTTGATTTCTGATGTGTGCTCATTTTATCTATGTCATTGCTGTCTTAAAGAACTTGGTGTGTTACTTGGTTGATGAAATCAAAGAAGAAATGTTGAATTTGAATTTGTTCTTTGTAAAAAAACCCAAAACCTAAACCCTAAATTAAAACATAAACCCTAAACCTAAAACTAAACCCTAAACCTTATAAATAACAAAATAAAAAAAATAAAAATGACCTAACATAAAACCCTAAACCCTAAACTAACCCTAAACCCTAAACCCTAAACCCTAAACCCTAAAACCTTAAAGCCCATATCCTAAACCCTAAATACTAAACCCTAAACCTTAAACCCTAATAATAAACTAATAAAACACTAAACTAAACTAACTAAAACTAAAACTTATAAATTTATAATAAGTAAAAACTAATAATAAACAAAAATAAAAACTAATAGAACAAACTAAACTAAATTAACTAAATAATAACTAAGAATCTAATAAACTAATAATAACAAAAACTAACTAAACTAATAACAAACTAATAACTAAATTAAACATAAACAAAACCCACCAATAAAAACCAAAAATAAACTAAACTAATAAAAGTAATAAAACTAAACTAAACCTAAACTAATAAAAAAACTAATAAACTAATTAAACCTAATAAATAACTAACTAATAAACCTAAACCCTAAACATAACTAACCTAATAAATAACTAACTTATAATAAAACTAAACCCAATAACTAAACTAATAATAACTAAAATAACTAAACTAATAACTAATAAACTAACTAAATAACTAATAAATAACTAACTAATAAATAACTAATAACTAAAACTAATAACTAAACTAAACTAATAAACTAATAAACTAACTAAGCTAAAACTAATAAACTAAAAAACTAAGCTAAAGCTAATAAACTAAAAAACTAATAATAAACTAATAAACTAAGCTAAAACTAAATAACTAATAATAACTAACACAAAACTATTAAACTAATAATAACTAAGAAAAATAAAACTAATAACTAAACTAATAATAAAAAAACTACACTAATAATAATCTAGATAATAAATAAAACCTAAATAAATAAACTAAACCTAATAATAATAAACAAACCTAATAAACTAATAATAATAATAATAATAATAATAATAATAATAAACTAATAAAACTAACTAAACTAATAAGCTAATAACTAATAATAAAAAAATAAACTAAACTAAAAACTAATAATAACTAAAAAACACTAAATAATAATAAAATCTAATAACATAAAAACTAACTAAACTAAACTAATAATAATAATAAACTAAATAATAAATTACTATAACTAACTAAAATAATAAATAATAATAAACTAAATAAAAATTAACTAATAAAACTAAAAATAACAAACTAATAATAATAGACTAATAATAACTAAACTAATAAAATAAATAATTAATAACTAAACTAACTAAAACTAATAAACTAATAATAATAATACCTAAAACTAATAATAAAAATAAAAATAATTATAAAACTAAATAAACTAAACACTAAACCCCTAAACCGAAACTAATAAAACTACCAATAATAATAAACTAAACTAAACTGAAATAACTAATAACTAAACTAATAACATTAATAATAATAACTAAACAATAACTAAAAAAAGTAATAAACTAATAATAAAACTAAACTAACACTAACTAATAACTAACTAATAAAATGTAATAAACTAATAAATAATAAACTAATAAAACTATTAAACTAAAACCTAATAATAACTAATCAAAAGCTAAAACTAATAATAAACTAAATAAAACTAATAAAACTAAAACTAATAATATATAACTAATAACCAAAACTAAACAAATAAATAAAAATAAACTAATAAAAAAAAAAAAAAAAAAAAAACTAACTAATAAAACTAAACTAAGTAATAAATAAACCTAAACCCTATTAAATAATAAACACTAAAACTAAACTAATAAATTAATAATATTAACTAATAATAAATAACTAAATAACTAACTAAAACTAAACATTAAACCTAAACTAATAAACAAAAGAAACTAACTAATAAATAAACATAATAATAGCTAAACCTAATAAACTAGCTAATAACTAATAATAAACTAATAATAAAACACCAAACTAAAAAAATTAATAATAACTAACCAATAATAAACTAATAAACTAATAACTAAATAAAGCAAAATTAACTAAATAACTAAACTAATAAAAATTAATAATAATAATAATAATTAATAACTAACTAAATAAATTAACTAATAATAATAAAACTAATAATAAACTAACTAATAAATAACTAAATAAATATAAGTTAAACCCTAACTAGATAAATAAACTAAATAATAATAATAAATAATAATAATAAACATAACTAATAATAATAAACTAAAAAAATAATCTAAAACTAAAATAATAATAAACTAACTAAGTAAACTAATAATAATAATAATAAATAAATAACCAATGATAACTAATAAAAAAATCTAAGCCATAAAATAAACTAAAAGACTAATAATAATAAACTAATAAACCTAAACCCATAACTAAACTAATAAAACTAATAAACTAAACTACTAAACTAATAAATAAACTAACAAAACTAAAGTAAAACTAAACCACTAAAAAACTAACTAAAACCTAGAAAATAATAAAACCATAAACTAATAATAATAACTAATTATACTAAATAAATAACTATCTAACTACTAAACTAATAAACTAATAATAATAACTAATAATAAATAATTAAATAACTAACTAAAACTAAACCCTAAACCTAAACTAATAAACCATTAAAACTAACTAATAAAAAAAATAATAATAATAACTAAGAATAATAATAATAATAACTAATAACCAACTAATAATAATAAACTAATAAAAACAACAAATAACAAATAAACAACAATAATAATAACTAAACTAACTAATAAACTAATAATAATAAAAAATAAATAATAAATTACCTAATAAATAACTAAATAATTAAACCTAAACCCTAACTAAATAAATAAGCTAAATAATAATAATAAAACTAATAATATTAAGCATACAATAATAATAATAAACTAAAAAAGCTAATCAAAAATAAAATGAATAATAAACCAACTTAACTAAAATCATAAATATATAACTAATAATAACTAATAAAAAATTAATATAAACTAAACTACTAATAATAAACTAATAAACCTAAACCCATATAACTAACTAATAAACTAAAACTAACAAAACTAAACTAATAAAATAATACCACTAATGAAAACTAACTAAAACTTAAATAATAATAAAACCATAAACTAATAATAATAACTAACTAAAATAAATAAATAACAAACTAATTAATAATAATTAATAAATATGCTAAAATGAACTAAACCCCAAGAAATAAACAAACTAAATAAACTAATATTCTAAACCTATCCCCACCCTAAACTAACCTAAAATAATAATAACTAAAACTAAACTAATAACATAACTAAAACTAAACTAACTAAACTAAACATAAAAATAATAATAAACTAATAAAACCTAATAATAACTAATAAACACTAAACCTAAAACCTAAACCATAAAACTAAACTAAACCCTCTTATTGAGGGCTTTTGGGGTCCCTCGTTCTTGGTGAGTTTTGAGTGATTTTTCTCTTGGATTCCCTATAGATTGTGGCTGATCTTAACCGCTTCTTTCACAAAGATTGACTCATGCCGCTTCATCAAATCCATGGGATAAATCCTTCATGATGCTAGAGGCATCGATTTTTGGTAGCCCTACCTCTAAATTACTTGTTATTACTAAATCTTTCAAAGAGGCTTTATGGGTAAGAATTCCTCCGCCTCCTTTGAATTTTCTTCATACAACTTTTAAAGGTACTCACAATTATGATTTTATGAGGATATTGAAAGATTAGTGAGCCTTTTGCTTTTTCTTTGATTGGAAAGTTTTCATTTAAATGACCAAAGATGGAAGATATTCATTCTTTTTTTGATAGCTTAAATTTATCTAGTTCTTTTCTATTTGAATTCATGCATGTTCGATTAAACTTTCTAATGACCTTGATTACGAATAAATTTTTCTAGGCATTCTTACTATGTTTTAATTATCAAATGCATATTCAATTGGATGCCTATGTTTGATGTTATTAGTCTCATATGTTCCCATTTGGATTTCTTTACCTAACTTGAAAATTCATCTATTTAATCATCAATTTATTTATGCTATTTGATTTTTTGGTCGCTTTTAAGTTGATCAAGCAATACCGCTTTTCTAGACCGTCTATTATTAGAATTCTTGTAGAGATTGATATTACTAAAAAATATCCAAATGAAATTTGGTTGGGTTCAGAGAAATGCGATTATTTTCAAAAAGTTATTTTTGAGAACTTTCCCATTTTTTGTAATCATTGTAAGATTCATGGGCATGAAATTTCTGAATGCTTTATTGCTCATCCCTCTCTTAGGAAGAAAACCACCAAGTAAAATTCAATTGCTGAAAAACTAATGATTTTCTCAAGTTGGATAATGGAAAATATGCTTTTCAAAATTGATGTTTTGCAAAACCATTTCTAATCTTCAAAAAAAAGTTTTACCTATTAATGATTTGTCTAATGCAGGTATTTTGATGTTTTTGTAAATCTTTAACTAATAATCATGCTCAAAGTGTTTCTTTAGATTAATTTGTTAAAGGGAAGACTTTAGAGGTTAATGATTCTAATGGTTTGGATGTTTGCATATGTCCTTTCATTATGATGATTTGAATATTGTTGATGCTAATACCTTTTCTTCCAATCAGTTGGATGTTGTTTCTCTTTCTCCTATTTCTACTTTAGATCATGGGAAAAAGACTATTTCTTTGCATTCTTTGATTAAGAATGGTGGTAAAAAAAAGTTCTTATTTTTGATATTTTAACTTCTGGTCCTGACAATCTTCTTAATATTGGCGATCCTTCTTTTCAAAAATAAGATTTAGATACCTATGACAATTCTCTCATTGTGAATAGTTCTATTTCAATTTAAAATGATGGTTTTTCTATGACTGGTAATTCTATTCATAATTTTGGTAAAATGTTATGTGTTTTTAAGGGATTTGAATCTTATTTTAATCCCTTACATGAAGATTATACTAAAAATCTGGATTATGTTTCTCTTCTTTTATGAATGAAGATAGGGAGGATACTTTAGATTTTATTGGAAGGTGAGAATATTGATAATTGTCTTCTTAATAAAGCTATTTTTGCTTCTTATTTAACTTCTATTTTGAAATGCATACTATTTTGATTTTCCTTTATCTAATGTTGTGGATGATTCAATGCTCTTATTTGAAATTGATAGCTTCTATTGATCCCCTGCCTTTATAACAAGATTCATTCATTTTGGATGGATATTTTTTGGAGAAAGGGCATGGTTATAAAACTATTTATAAGAGAAAAAGAAGAAAAAGTGTTCAGATGCCCTCCTCACTTGAGGGTTACTCATTTTAAAGCTTATTAGAAATAATGTCTCGTCTTTGGGAGGTTTTGCTTTTGGCTTATTTTTTTCTGTTTGTTGAGCTTTTTGTTGTATTTTCTTGCTAGGAGTATTGGCTTCTAATTTTTCTCCTTTTAGCTTGGAATTTTGGCTTCTGCATTGGGTTTTTTGGTCCCCCTATGGGGTTGGTTTTGTCGGTGGCTTTGTTCCTATTGGCTTGCATTTCTTTGGTGCTTTTGCTTTCTTTTTGTGCTTTTGTCCTTGGTGTATTTGTCCATTGGTTATTTCTCATATTTATTTTATTTTAGCCATTCTTCTTCTTTTGGTTTTTGGTTCACTTGCTCTTCCCTGGCCATTTTTCTGCTCTGTGTGGTCACTGCTGGTTGTTGTTTCCTTTGGTGCCTTGGTGGCATTGGATTTGTTGTTGTGGGCTCTATTTGCTTGGTGCCTTGGCTTTGGATTGGTGTTGTGGGCTCATTGGCTTTATCTTTGAGGGCTCTTTTTTTTTGGGGAGGGGTGTGAGCTTTTCTCCCTTCTTTAAGAGGTGTTCATTTGGTTTTGTTGGGATTTCCTTATGTTAATTTTATCTTGGTCTCCTTTTGTTTCCTTAGCTTCACTTTTGTATATATGATAGGTTTGTATTTTTCTTTAGCATGGCTATGATGATATGATGAATTTTTTCCTTGATATTTTGTGGTGACTCTACTGTTGTTGCCCTTCTTTGAATGTGGATACACTTAGGATTTGATGACCCTCATTATAGTGACTATTCTTCTTTTCTCATATCTAAGCTTGAGTTTTTTTCGCTTTATATCTTTTAATCTCCTTCTGGCTGAGATTTCTTCAAGTTGTAAGTTCTCTTTTTCAGTTGGTCTTTTCTTCTTGAGGGAGCTATAGAGTCTTTCTAATGGTCTCTTTTTCTAGATGGCTAGAGTTGTATTCGTTGTAGGTTTCCATTCTTATGGATCTTCATCTCTTCGAGGTTCTTTTGGAGCTGTGGATTCTTCCCTTTACTACCTTTTGCTAGTTTTCTTTTGTCTTTTTTTTCTTTATTGCTCTTTGATGTAATTTAGGGACTAAACTCTTTAGATTTTCGTAGCTCATTTGAGCAGTAGTTTCTTTCTTCTTGAGTTTAGTCTCTAATATGGTCTTCTTATACCTATTTTCCTCAGCAATAAATTCCTTTTAGTTAAAAAAAACCCCTAAACCCTAAATCCTAAACCTTAAACCCTAAACCCTAAAGCCTAAACACTAAACCCTAAACCCTAAACCCTAAACCCAAAACCCTAAAACCTTAAACCATAAAATGATAAACACAAAACCCTAAACCCTAAACCAAAATCGTAATCCCAAAACCTTAAAAACTTAAAACCTAAACCTAAACTAAATAAATAATCTAAACTTAAATAAAATAAAATAATAAAATAAAATAAAACCTAAGATAAAACCTAAACTTAAACCTAAAAAATAAAATAAAATAAAAAATAAAATATATAAACCAAAACTAAATTAAAAAATAAAATACCTAAAAAACCTAAATAAAATAAAACTAAATGTAAAATAAAAATAAAATAAACCTAAAATAAACTAAAAACCTAAACCTAAAAAATAAATTTAAAAATAAATAATAAATAAAACCTAAACCCAGAACTAAAAAAAAATTAAACCTAAAATAAAAATAAAACAAACAAAATAAAATAAACCTAAACATAAACTTAAATAAACTAAACTAAAATAAATAAAACCTACATCTAAACCTAAAATAAACTTAACCTTAACCTAAACCTAAACTAAATAAAATAAAATAAACCTAAAATAAACCTGAACTTAAACTAAAAACTATAATCTAAAAATAAACCTAAAATAAAAACCTAAAACCTAAACCTAAAAAAATAAAATATAAAGTTAAACCTAAACGTGAAAATAAAAAAAATAAAACCTAAACCTAAAACATAAAATAAAAATAAAACTCAACTAAAAGTAAACCTAAACCTAAACCTAAAAAATAAACAAAAATAAAAAACCTAAACTAAAATAAAGAAATTTAAAATAAATAAACTAAAATAAATAAAAATAAAAATAAACATAAATTAAAATAAAAAATAATATAAACAAAAAGAAATAATAAATAAACTAAATAAACCTAAACCTACCGGTTTACTTAATTTTTTTTAAAAAAAAATCCTAATCCCTAAACGCTAAACCTAAACCCTAAAACTAAACCTAAACCTTAAACCATAAACCTACAACACTAAACCTAAAATCCTAAACCCTAAACCCTAAACCATAAAGCCTAAAAACCTTAAACCCTAATGCCTAAAAAACCCTAAACCCTGAACCCTAAACCTTAAACCCTAAACCCTAAACCCTAAACCCAAAACCCTAACCCTAAACCCTAAACCCTAAAAAACATTAACCCTAAAATCTAAACCCTAAACCCCTTATGTTTGATTTTATAAAAGGTGATTTTATAGAAATACAAAGTTGGTGCTATTGCCTATGTTGGTCTTATTGCACCTATTGATGTTGTGGTTCCTCCACAAACACTGATCCTCATAGACTTCTTTCTTCTAGGTTCTCAACATCCCAACTAAGATTAGCAAGGGTATTGTTGAATTTAACACCCCGATTAAGATAATTAAAAAAGGCAATAAGTTGGGATCCTTAGAGACCACACTCCTCACTAAGCTGGGGATTAGGCCATTCTCTTATGGCCTTGTCATCCAGTCTGTGTATGATGATGGATCGGTGTTCAATCCTAAAGTACTTGACCTCACTAAACATGATCTCATCGAGAAGTTTTCAGTTGGCTTTTCAATGATCACTTCTCTCAAGCCCCTCTTATCCCACCCTTATTGCCCCACATGTTCATCAATGCTTACAAGAATGTCCTCGCATCACGATTGCCACTGACATTACACATACCAGGGAAGGATTATTTGAAAGATCCTAGTAAATTTGTTTTGCGCACTAGCTTCTGGTACGCCGCTACTACCGCCTCCGTAATGGGAGAGAAGAAGAAGAGAACTGATGATGATGATATGGGATTCAGCTTGTTCGACAAAGCATTGTTGGCCTTCTATCAAATAAAATTTATTGTCTTTGAAAGTTAAATTATTTTGTGAAATACTATTTTTTGTAAATTTTTGAATTGCATTTTATTTTATCATGTTTTATTAGTTGTTAGAGGATAATGTCTTGTTTGATTTGGTAATTTCTTATTTGTTATGAAATCATTTGATTTAAAAAAAAACCCCTAAATCCTAAACCCCAAACCCCAAACCCTAAACCTAAATCTAAAGTAACTAGATAAATTAAAAAATAAACCTAAACCCTAAAACCTAATAAACATAAACCTAAACCAAAACCCTAAGAATGGGAAGAATATGATGGAGAACATCCCAACCGTTGAAGATCATGGAGGTGAGAGGCGCTTATCAGTGGTGGTGGGGATCTGAGGCTGGGGATATTGACGTGGTTGGAGCAAGTGGTTACGGGAGGGACAAGTGAGGTTACATCTGTGTGATGGTGGAGGGAGAAATCAAGGATATGATGGTGGATCCACTACTGAGAGGTCGTGGCTCGAGAACCGGAGAAATTGAAGAATGGCGATCCAACCGATGCTTATGGAACTGTTTTATAAGAGACAGTTCTAGTTATCTAAGGTTTTGATTTGTTTTATGCTCATTTTTTATCTATGTCGTCGCTTGTGCCTTAGAGAACCTGGTGAGTTACATGGTTGATGAAATTGAAAAAAAGAAATGTTGAATCTGAAATTGTTCTCTGTAAAAAAAACTAAAAACCCTAAACCCTAAATTAAAGCATGCCTAAACCTAAAACCTAAACCCTAAACCCTAAACCTAAAATGTAAACCCAAACCCTAAAAAAAATAAAAATAAAACCCTAACGCTAAACCCCAAACCCTAAAACTAACCTAAACCTACAACCCTAAACCCTAAGCTCAAACCCTAAAAATCATAAACCCCAAACCCTAAACCCTAAACCCTAAACCCTAAACCTAAACTCTAAACCTAACCATAAACCTAAACCCTAAAACCTAAACTCTAAAAATAATAAACCCTAAACCCTAAAAGCTAAAACCATAAACCCAAAAAAAACCTAAAACCTAAAACCTAAACTAAATAAATAAAAAAAAATTAATAAAAAACATAAACCTAAATAAAATAAAAATAAAATAAAATAAAAACCTAAATAAAATAAACCTAAATGTAAAAAAATAAAATAAACCTAAAAAAAAAAATAAAATAAATAAAAATCTAAACCTAAATTTAAAAAATAAAATAAACCTAAAATAAAAAAAAAAAATAAATAAATAAAACTAAACAAAATAAAAAATAAAATAAATAAAATAAAATAATAAACCTAAACCTAAAATAAACTAAAAATAATAAAAAGAAAAATAAACCTAAACTAAATATAAACTAAACCTAAAATAAAAAATTAAAAAAAATAAAATAAACCTAAACCTAAACTAAAAAATAAAATAAACTAAAAATAAATAAAACCTAAACCTAAACCTACACTAAAATAAACTAAATAAAATGAAATAAACTAAAAATAAACCTAAACCTAAACTAAAAAATAAACTAAAATAAATAAAATAAATAAAAATAAAAATAAAATAAATAAATAAAATAAAATAAACCTAAATAAAAATAAAATAAAATAAAATAAATAAAAAAATAAACAACCAAAACCTAAAAAAATAAAAAAATAATTAAAAAACTATAAAAAAATAAACCTAAACATAAATAAAACCTAAACCTAAAACCTAAACCTAAACCCCAAACCTAAACCTAAACCCTAAACCTAAAACCCTAAACCTAAACCCTAAACCCTACCCAAACCCTAAACCCTAAACCCTAAACCCTAAACCTAAACTAAATAAAATAAAAATAAATAAATCTAAATAAATAAACTTGAACTAAAAAACCTAAACCTAAACCCTAAAATAAAATAAAAAATAAAAACAAAAAATAAAATAAAATAATTAAAACCTAAACTAAATTAAAAAATAAAATTAACTTAAAATAAAAAAACCTAAAAATAAAATAAAATAAAATAAAAACTAAATAAAAAAAAACCAAAAAAATAAACCTAAAAATAAATCTTAAGAATAAATAAATAATAAAACCTAAACCCAAAACTAAAAAATACATAAACTTAAACTAAACAAAATAAAATAAATCTAAACTGAAACTAAAATAAATTAAACTAAAATAAATAAAACCTAAACCTAAACCTAAAATAAATTAAACCTAAACCTTAAACTAAATAAACTAAACTAAACTAAAAATAAACCTAACCGTAAACTAAAAAAATACCTAAAAATAAACCTAAACAAAACTTAAAACATAAACCTAAAATAAATAAAACCTAAACCTAAACCTAAAATAAAAAAATAAACCTAAACCTAAAAATAAAATAAGAATAAAACCAAACTAAAAAATAAACTTAAACCTAAACCTAAAGCTAAAAAATAACTAAAATAAAAAATTTTAACTAAAATAAATAAACATGAAATAAAAAAATTAAACTAAATAAAAAAACCTAAAAAAAATTATATAATAAACTAAATAAACCTAAACCTATCGATGCTTTAATTTAAAGAAAACCCTAAACCTTAAATGCTAAACATTAAATCCTAAACACTAAACCCTAAAACTAACCCTAAACATACAACCATATACCTAAAACCATAAATCCTAAATCATAAACCCTAAACCATAAATCTTAATCTGTAACCCTAACCCTAAACCTTAAACCTTAAAATCCTTAACCTTAAACCCTAAATTACCCCTAATCCCTAAACCCTAAACCCTAAAGCCGAAACCCTAAACTTATAAACCTAAACCTAAACCCTAAACCCTAAAAAACTAAACCCTAAAGCCTAAACACTAAATCCTAAACCCCAAACCCAAAACCCTAAGATCCTAAACATTAAAACTCTAAACCCAAAAACCTAAACCTCAAAAACCTAAAAAATTTAATGTAAACTAAGTAAAATTTAAAAATAAAATAAAATAAAATAATTTAAAAAAACTAAAATAAAATAAATAAAAACCTAAACTAAACAAAAAATAAAATAAGCCTAAGAATAAAAAACCTAACCAAAAAACTAAATAAAAATATAAATAAAATAAACCTAAAATAAAATAAAAAAATAAAATAAAAACCTAAAACTAAAAAATAAACCTAAACATAAAACCAAGAAATAAATAAAAAATAAAACCCAAACCTAAACCAAAAAAATAAAAAACTAAACCTAAATAAAAATAAAATAAACTAAATAAAATAAATCTAAACATAAAATAAAATAAAAAATAAACTAAAAACCTAAACCTAAAATAAACTAATCTAAATCTTAAACTAAATAATAAAATAAATTAGTAAACCTAAACCTAAACTAAATAAAACCTAAAATTAACCAAAATAAAACTTAAAACCTAAACCTAAACTAAAAATAAAAATAAACCTAAACCTCTAAAATAAAATAAACTAAACTAAAAATAAACATAAAATTAAACCTAAACTAAAATATACTAAATTAAAACCTAAATTTAAAAAAATAAACTAAAATAAATAAACTCTAAATAAAATTAAAAAACATAATAAATAACATAATAAAAAATAATAAAGAAACCTAAACCAAAAGGTTTAATTTTAAAAGAAAAACCTAAACCCTAAATCCTAAACCCTAAATCCTAAACCCTAAATCTTAAAACTAACCCTAAATCCTTAACCCTAAACCTATAACCCTAAACCCTAAACCTTGAACCCTAAATCATAAAATCCTGAACCCCAAACCTAAAACCTTAAACCATAAATCCTAAACCTTAAACCTACAACCCTAAACCCTAAACCCTAAACCTAAAATACTAAACTAAACCTAAACTAAATAAACACTAAAACCTAAACTAAACCTAAAACTACTAAACCCTAAATGCTAAACCCCAAAACCTAAACACAACCCAAAAAAACCCTAAACACCAAAACCCTAAAACTAAACCTAAAGTGACTAAATAAATTTAAAATAAACCTAAACCTAAAACCTAAACCTAAACCTAAACCCAATAACCTATAAACATCACTATCAACCTTAGTCTAAACATGGATATGGAGGTGGTGGAGCATTGGTGGTTATGGAGGCTAGAGAGCACAGAGGTTAATGGTGGTGGAGGGAAAATTAGGGATATGGAACCCTACTGAGAGGCTGGTTCTAAACTATAAAAATAAGAATGATCATAAACCGCTACTTATGGAATTGTCTAGAGATGACCTACTTATCTAGTGTTTTTATTTGCACTATGCGTTTTATCTATGTCATCCAGTGTCTTAAAGAACTTGGATTACTTGATTGATGAAATCAAAAGAAGAAATGTTGATTATGAATTTGTTCGTTAAAAAAATCAAAACCCTAAACCCTAAATTAAAACCTAAACTAAACCTAAAACATAAACCATAAACCTTAAATCCTAAACAAAACCTAAAAAAAAAAAAAAAACTCAACCCTAAACCCTAAATGCTAAAACTAACACTAAACACTAAACCCTAAACCTACCCTAAACCCTAAACCCTAAACCCTAAACACTAAACCCTAAAACACTAAACCCCAAACCCTAAACCCTAAACCCTAAACCCAAAACCTTAAACCATAGAAACCCAAAATCCTAAAGCCTAAACACTAAACCCTAAATCCTAAACCTTAAACCCTAATCATAAACCCTAAACCCTAAAACCCTAAAACCCAGAGCCCTAACCTTAAACCTAAACACTAAACCCTAAACCCAAAAAACCTAAAAACCTAAACTTAAACTAAATAAAAACCTAAAAACAAAATAAATAAAAGACCTAAACCTAAATAAAATAAAGAAATAAAAAAATAATAACCTAAACTAAAACCTAAATCTAAACCTAAACTTAAAAATTAAATAAAATAAAAAATAAAAATAAACCTAAAATTAAAACCTAAATAAAATAAATACTAACAAAAAATAAAAATAAAATAAACCTAAAATAAAATCAAATAAAAACTAAATATAAACCTAAACCTAGAAAATAAACCTAAAAATAAAACATAAAAATAAATAAAAAAATAAAACCTAAACCTTAAACTAAAAAAAACCTAAACCTAAAATAAATAAAATAAAATACACCTAAACCTAAAAAAATTAAACTAAACTAAATAAATAAAACCTAAACTTAAACCTAAAATAAAGTAAACCTAAACTCTAAAGTAAATAAAATAAAATAAACTAAAAATAAACCTAAACCTAAACTAAAAAATAAAACCTAAAAATAAACCTAAAATAATAACCTATAACTTAAACATAAAAAAATAAAATATAAACTTAAACATAGACATAAAAATAAAAAATAAAACCTAAACATAAAAAATAAAATAAAAATAAAACTAAATTAAAATATTAACATAAACCTAAACATAAACCCAAAAATTAAACTAAAATAAATAAATATAAAAAACTTAAAAAAAATAAAAAATAAAATAAACTAAAATAAATAAAAAAATATACTAAATAAACTAAAATAACCTAAACCAACCAAATTTACTTTATTTTAAAAAAACCCCATACCTTAGACCATAAATCCAAAATCCTAAACCTATATAAACCCCAAAACTAACCTAAACCTAACATGCTACAAACCTAAACCTACAACCCTAACCCTAAACTCTAAATCTAAACCTAAACTTAAACCCTAAACCCTAAACCCTAAACATCCTTAAATCAAACCCTAACCCTAAACTAAAATCATAAACCTAAATCTAAACCAACCCTAAATCATAAAACCTAAACTAAAACCCTACACTAACTAACCTAAACCTAAAAACCTAAAACCTAAACCCTAAAACCCTAAACCTAAAGTTTAAACACGAAATAAACTCTAAACCCTAAATCTTAAACTAAACTTAACCCTAAATAAAACCTAAACCCTAAACTAAACCTAAAAATCTAAACTGGTAATAAACAAAAATAAATCAAAATCAAACCTAAATAAAAAGTTTAATTAAATTAGAACCTAAACTAAAACCTAAACCTAGACCTACAAAGAAAATAAAATAAAAAAACTAAAATAAATAATAACCAACTAAACTTAAAAAATAAAATAAAGCTAGATTAAAATGAAAATAAACATAAAATAAAATTAAATAAAAGCCTAAACCTAAAAAATAAACCTAAAAATAAATAAAAAATAAAACCCAAACACTAAACTAAAAATAAAACAAAATGAATAAAATAAAATAAAACTAAACCCAAACAAAAAATAAACTAAACTAAAATAATTTAACCTAAACTTAAACCTAAAATAAACTAAACCTAAATCCTAAACCAAAAAAAAATAAAATAAAATAAATTAAAAGCACACTTAAATCTAAACTAAAAAAATCAAACCTAAAAATAAACCTAAAATGAAAACCTAAGACCTAAACCCGAAACCTTAAAAAGCTGAAAACCTAAAGAGAAACTAAATAAAACCTAAAATTAAAATAAATAAAAAAGCAAAACTAAAATTAAATGAAAAAATAGAATGAAATAAAAACATAAACTAAAACCTAATCCTAAAAAAAAACTAAACTAAAATAAAATAAATAAAAACCTAAATAAAATAAGAAGAAAACCTAAAATAAAAAGATAAACATAAAATAAAATAAAATAAAAAATAAATAAAAACTTAAACCTAAAAATAAATAATAAATAAAACCTAAACCCTAAACTAAAAAAAAAACCAAACCTAAACTAAGATAAACTAAACTAAAATAAATAAAACTACAATAAACTAAAAGTAAATCTAAACCTGAAATAAACTAAACTTAAATCCTAAACTAAATAAAATAAAATAAACTAAAAGTAAATGTAAACCTAAACTTAAAAATTAACCCCAAAAATAAACTTAAAATAAAAACCTAAAACCTAAACCCTAAACATTTAATCCTAAAAAGCAAAAAACCTAAACCTAAACCTAAAAAAGAAAATAAAATAAAAAATAAAAAACTAAACTAAAATAAAATAAAACAAACCTAAACTAAACCAAAATAAAATAAAAAACAAAACCTAAAATAAAAATAAAATAAACCTAAAATAAAATAAAATAAAAACTTAAACCTAAAAAATAATCCTCAAAATAAAACCTCAAAAAAAACTACAACTAAATAATAATAATATAAACCTAAAGTTAAACTAAGATAAACTAAACTAAAATGAATAAAAACTAAATCTAAACTTAAAATAAACTAAACCTAAACCTCAACCTAAACTAAATAACATAAAATAAACTAAAAATAAACCTAAACCTAAACTAAAAATTAATACCCAAAAATAAAACTAAAATTAAAACTTAAACCTTAAACATAAAAAATAAAATAAAAACCTAAATCTAATCCTAAAAAATAAAAATAAAACCTAAACAATAAAAAAAATAAAATAAAAAAATTAAAAAAATAAACTTAAACTTAAAACTAACTAAAATAAATAAACCTAAAATAAATAAACTAAACTAGATAAAAAATAAAAAATAAACTTAAATTAAAATAAACTAAAATAAATAAAAAAATAAACTAAATAGTAAATAAACCTAAACCTATGAGTTTACTTTATTTAAAATAAATAAATGAATTTTAAAAATAAAATAAAATAAAAAACTCTAAGCCCTAAACCCTAAACACTAAACCCAAAACCCAAAACCCAAAACCCAAAAACCCTAAAATTTATAACCCTAAACCCTAAAACCTAAACCCCAAACTATAAACCCTAAACACTAAACCCTAAACCCAAAAACCTAAATCCAAACCACAAACCTTAAACCCTAAACCCTAAAACCAAAACCTAAACTAAATAAAACCTAAAAAGAAAATAAATAAAAGAACTTAAACCTAAGTAAAATAAAAAAATAAAATAAAATAAAATCTTAAACCAAAACCTAAACCTAAACCTAAACCTAAACCTAAAAATAAAATAAAATTAAAATAAAAACTAAACTTAAATAAAAAACTAAACTAAACTATAAAATAAAATAAACCTAAAAATAAAATCTAAATAAAATAAAAATAAACATAAAATAAAAATAAAATTAAAACTAAATAAAAACCTAAACCTAAAAATAAATAAAAAATAAAACCCAAATCCTAAACTAAAAATAATAACTAAACCTAAATTAAAGATAAAATAAACAAAATAAGATAAATGTAAACCTAAACTAAAAAAAATTAAACCTAAACCTTAACCTAAAATAAACTAAACCTAAACCCTAGAGTAAATAAAATAAAATAATCTAAAAATAAAACTAAACCTAAATTAAAAAACAAAACCTAAAAATAAACCTAAAATATTAACCTATAACCTAAACCTAAAAAATAAAATTAAAATAAAACTAAACCAAAAAATAAACATAAACCTAAACCAAAACCTAAAAAATGAACTAAAATAAAAATAAAACCTAAAAATAAAACTAAAATAATAACTTAAAACCTAAACGTAAAAAATTAAATAAATATAAAACTAAACTAATAAATTAAACATAAACCTGAACCTAAACCTATACACTAACTAAAATTAAAACCTAAACTAAAATAAATAAATATAAAAAATAAACCTAAAGAAAAATAAAAAATCAAATAAACTAAAAGAAATAAAAAATAAACTAAAAAAAAGAACCTAAACCTACCAGTTTACTTATTCTTTTTTAAAAAAACCCTAAACCTTAAACCTTAAACCCAAAACCCTAAATCCAAAACCTTAAACCCTAATCCTAAACCCTAAACTAACTGACCATGAACCTAAAGCTACAACCCTTTCACCTACAACCCAAAACCCTAAACCTTAACTAAACCTAGAAACCCAAACCCTAACCCTAAACCATAATCCTAAATCCAAAACCCTAAACCATAAACCCTTAACCCTAAAAACCCTAAGCCCTAAACCCTAAACTAACCTAAACCCTAACCCTAAAACTTAAACCTAAAGTAAACACTAAACCCTAAACCCTAAACCCTAAACCCTAACCCCTAACCCAAAACTCTAAACCCTAAAACCCTAAACCTTAAAACCCTAAACCCTAAACCCTAAACCCTAAAAACCTAAAAATCTAAAGCTAAAGTAAATATACCTAATAAATAAATAAAACTCAATTTAAATAAAATAAAATAATAAAATAAAGTAAAATCAAAAACTAAAACCTAACCTAAACCTAAAAATAAACTAAAATAAAATAAATAAAAACCTAAACTAAATTAACAAAATATAAAATAAATTTAAGAATAAAAAACTAGAATAAAATAAAAACTAAATGTAAAATTAAATTAAAATAAACATAAATTAACACAAAATAAAAACTTAATTAAACCTTAAACATAAAAAATAAACCTAAAAACTAAAACCTAAAAATAAATAAAAATAAAACCCAAACCCTAAACTAAAAATATAAACTAAACCCAAAATATAAATAAAATTCAGAAAATAAAATATACCTAAACCTAAATTAAATTAAAAAAACTAAAATAAATAAAACCTAAACATATACCAAAGATAAACTAAACCTAAATCCTAAACTAAATAAAATAAAATAAACTAAAAGTAAAAGTAAACCTAAACAAAGAAACAAAACTTAAAAGTAAACCTAGATTAAAAACCTAAAACCTAAGCCCTAAACCACAAAGCCTATAAAGCTAAAATCCTAAACCTAAACTCAATAAACCTAAAAATAAAATGAAAAAAATAAAATAAAATAAAAACATAAATTAAAACCTAAACCTAAAAATATAATAAAATAAAAAATAAAAACTAAATTAAAATAAAATAAATAAAAACCTAAACTAAACTAAAAAAATAAAAAACTTATATAAACCAAAAACTAAACCTAAAATAAAAAATACATAAAATAAAAACTAAATAAAAGCATAAACCCACCAAATAAACCTACAAATAAATAAAAAATACAACCTTAATCCTAAAATAAAATTAACCTAAACCTAAAATAATAAAAATATAAGCCCAATCCTAAACTAAGATGAACTAAACTAAAATAAATAAAACCTAAGCCTAAACCTAAACCTAAACCTAAACCAAAGAAAAAAAATAAAATGAACTATAAATTTTTTTTTTTTTTTTAGGGAAACCCCATTATAGGGTATTTTATTGCCACAAAATAAAGGTTACAATGTCCTTAAAGGGGATAAACTCAAACCATCGCTCGATGAGCTACATCGCCCTAAGGAGTAAATCCCCAACTAAGTACATCCAAGAGCAAAAGAAAACATTAAAGCAATCAAAAGATACAAGATGTTTAACATAATAAGCTAAAGAAATGATAAGGCCAAAGCTCGATGATTAGAAGTGCTTGGTAATATGGAGCAAACCTGCAAGATAAAAAGAGAGAAACACCTGCAAAGTAATAATAAGAGAGAGATTAGAACAGTTAAGGTAATACAAAAAAGATAGGAGAAAATAGTATAATATGATAATAAGAAAATGGGATAGAGAAGGCTCAGCAATCACACCATGTTCAAGATGCAAATATGAGCATCCAAACTTGAGAAGGGTTACATCACATGAGCTACTAGAACCAAAAGGAGAACATCACGGCCATCATAGCCAACAAACTGTGAGAAGGAAGCACCCAGCTTGTTGATATTCTTGTGAGCTTTATTACCCAAACCTAAGAAAATCATATCTAAAATATATAGGTAATTGCTAAGAGCTGAAGGATAAGGAGTCTCATTCAAGAGAATTATCATCAATATAGCCATCTTGATATGAGAATACAGAAACATAAGTAAGTGAACCATCTTTGCCAGAATCTCCTGAATAGCCATGTACAGGGAAGGAAATTGTTCAGCATATAATCCCTCCATAAGATAAATACAGAGACTATTACCGAGAATGCTACATAAGTCGATGAGCCTATAATTAACACCATCCCAATCACATGGTATGTAAATGAGTCTTTCAAGTAAAACAACCAGAAACATCCTTTAATAATGTCCGGAGAAAGCAATAAAAGAAATAAAAGATAGCTCAACACAGGAATGAACCGCAATCAACCGAGTTAGAACCGAAAGAACAAGCAGGCAAGCAGCCCCAATAGTTTCAATCACCATTCAAGTAATCCAAATGCGACAATAAATCCAAAGAACGGACAAAGAAAAACTCCAAGATATGCACTAAAGTGGCCATAATATCCATCTTTCGAATAAAGTGCTCATACCGAACCAACCAACCAAAGAGGTAGTGATGCAAATCGAGAAGACAAGAGATAGATAGCACGGCAATCAAAGCCAACCCCACAAAACAAATAATAACATTGGAACCCCATAAAAGAAATCAACAAGTGAATAAAATGAGGCTCAACATTAACATCCGTAAAACAAGAAGTTAAGACGGCGAGCCAAGATAGTTACAAAGAATTGGGAAAACTCCTCAATCGAGTAGACATGGCAATAGTAGATAAACGAAAAATTAAGGCATATAGAGCTATCAAGGTAGCAATAGAAAATCACTAAAAGCCCTCACCATCGTGACAAGAATAGAGAGAACATCTTTGGTCATGAGACCAAATGTTACAACCAACAAAGAGAGAGCCAAACGAGGAGACAAGGAAAAGAAAAAATAAATCTCCAAGACAAGAGACGACAGCAAGAACTATCGAGCAAGCATCACAATCCCAGATACACAAAAACTCCAAACCCGCGATCATGGGAAGCAAAACAAGAAGCAACAAGACTAATAAAGAAAAAATAACATAATTCCATTCCCAGAAAGATAGATTAAAAAGTAGAGATGGGATATTCCAAGAAATAATAAAAGATAAACCAATAGGTGTTCAATAAAATTCAAAAAAACGATCATGCATGTGATTAATAAAACAACAAGGTAAATAAATACCAGAAAAGAATTAACAAAAGAATGCAGCGGAATAAGGATCAAGGATAATGAACTGAAAACAACCAATGAAAATCAAAAGTTGCCACATCATAATAAGAAAGATAACCCAATCCCAATTACACAATCTTTGGAGAAATACCCCAGGGCTTGCCATAATAACAAATATCAGAATATACAAACCATATGTTAAGATCCAAGAGAGCTTGATTAGTACTGTCCGCAAATACTAGTAAAAAAGGGATATTATAGGTAACAAATAAGAACTGGGACAACTAATCGATATACTAAATCCACAAACATCCAAGATCTAAAGACATCGAAAATACTTCTCAAACAAAATGACACTCCAATCCAAGAAGGTAACAAAGACAAGCCCATTAGATGGATTTACAACCACAAATGAGCAAAGAATCCAAAGAATAAGGCACAAGTCACTCCCATGAGAGCAACTAATGCAACAATGAAGAAAATATAGAATAAGAAGATGATTCCAAGTAGAGACATCATTACCAATCAGAAATTTTAAGAAAATAAAGGTCCAAAACCAGAACTTGCTAAGACAGTAGTAGACAAGCGCAAAAAGACAAGAGGAGGAAAAATGGAGGAGCGTGAGAAAAAATCAAGCACCAACCTGGATGAAAACCAAATCAACAAACAAAACAACAAGCAACCATGACAAGAAACCTCCATACCCCAAATCACAATTAAACCGAATCCACGATAAGGATTTACCAAAACAATCAATAAAAGAGACGAATTACAATTTCTTCCCTCAGAAAGCAGAGGTTAGACGTTATACAAGCAAGGACCATGTACATAAAATCAAGCCCAACAACCAACCAAAGTCCTTTCAGATAAGTGATGGAACCTTTATGAATAAGGCCTTTAAGGAGGGAAGAGTCCCAAGGAATGTAAGCATTAGCCAAAAAATACTATAATCAAGAAATAAAAGCGCAACCAAAGATAATGCACACTAATCCGATGCCTAGAGTCAACATAGTTAGTAGCAATGCTCCAAGCCTTATGGTGAGAAAAGCGTTACAGGAGTTAGATAAAAATCTAAACCCATCGAGTAGATAACTTCCTCAGATGTTTTATTCTATCGTTTAGTAATAGTTGTATCAATGAAAGTCAAGTCCCAAGTGGGATTGTAGTTATAAAACCAAGAACAATCAAGCAGGTTCCAATTCAAGAGATTAATGTGCATATAGTTCAACATCCCCCCCATAAAATTAAAATGCCAAAACATGAATCATCCAACTAGGAGAGAAGGGGTAGGCGAAGTCATAGCAAAGAGCACAAGACAGCAATGATATCTATGAGGCTTATCCATAAAGAACACAAAGAAACAGAAAATCAGAAAAAAAGAGAAGAAATGGAAGGCAAAGAGGTGAATTAGACGAGGTAAGGAAGCCGAGTTGTCCAAGTTAACTAGCCACGCAAGTATTTGGGTAATGTAAGTTGATCAAAGAAGATGATACTTGTCTGCACTGATTTGCAAGGTAATCAAGACAAGCTACCTTCACGCCAAACATGGGTGATGGTAAAATTCGAGAAGAACCCTTGTTTGCTTGAGGAGATAGTACAAACAGGTTCATATTGGTAGAAGTCAAAAGATCAATCAAGAGAAGTCCCACTTCTATCCAAATATTGAGCCAACCGTTTGAATACAAATTTCTAAAGCTTTGTGGACGCCATAAGCTCGATAAGGAACAAGTTGGAAATAAGGGGATAAGCAAAAGCACATAGGACAATGCCCTTAGAGTCCACGAAAATGCCTCCACAACCGAGCCATTATGATATCGATAATTTTAATAATATGATCAAGAGGTTTCTTCCAAAACCATTCTATCATTTCGATAGTAATTTTGGTCTGGAAGGTTGAGTCCCAGTTTATTAGCTACAGATTTACAGCCTTTAAAATGTTTATGATGAATTAAGTTGGCTTTGAACAATTCACAAATTTTGTTTTTAGTTCTAGCAATAATCCTCATGTGATTCATACGAATCCCACGATGTTTAGCATCATTTCGGTCCATCCATATGAACCAAATAAGAGTAATGGCGATTATGATTTTAATATGACCTTTAAATGTATTGTCAAAGTAAACTCAAGAAGTTGATATAAATTAAAAGAACAATTAAAATTGAGGTGTTGAATAGATCATCATACTAAATCCAAATTTTAGAGGCAATAGCCCCATTAATAAAAAACATGGTTAACATTCTCAATATGAGAACAACATTGACATTTGAGGGTAAGTAAAACCCTTTACCCCACAAAGAAAGAGTCAGGAATAAAATTTTTTAGGATAATGCCAAGTTAGACAGAGTAAGAAGAGGGATATTGTTATTCCGATTTTGGAGAACACAATAGAAGAATCTGAGTGTCTTTAGTGTGAAGCCACACATTTTAAGGTTGAAATCCCATTATGAGATAGCTTAAAGATAATGATCATGATTGGAGGAGTGATAGGAATGTTAGTAATCATATGTAAGAAGGAGAATAGAATCTTACTAGTATTCCACTTGTGGTTTTGCCGAATGAATTAACTCTAAGATCGGAGGTGGAGTGAGTGTAGAGTAAGTCATCAATGGATCCACAACCACTCAGTTGTCTTGCCAAAAGAAGGAATTGAGTTTATGCCCCAAAAATTAAGGATTCTGCATCCCATTTGAGAACATAGTCTTCCATACGGAGAATCCCATTTAAAGGGACAAATGAGAGGATGTTTACCCGCAATATTTGGAAGTCATGAATTTTGCCCAAAGACTATTATTGCTCTTCCACCAAAGTTTGTAGGAAAAGGCATTGATTACTTCTTTAATGGATTTACAACCCGACCTCCCTCTTCAAGAGTACCACAATTTTGGACCGATGACCGCATCCTTTTAGAGGTATTGGTTCCCCAAAAGAATTTGTTTAATAGACGCTCAATTCTATTGATGGTAGAGTTGGTAGGTACAATGGTTTGGAGAAGATATAGGCATGGAATTTAAAGTGCTTTTGATCAAGGTAAGCCTACCACCAATGTAAATGAAATTCCCAAACCGAAAGTTTGTTAGAAATTTTCTGAATAAGATCATCAAAAAGGTGAGATCTTTTATGGCCTTTGAGCCCCAAGGTAATTAAGAGGGAGTTGATTTTGCTTAAAATTAGTAATTCGGATATTTGGTTAAGTCTATTAGATGGAATCTTAGATGAAGGGATAAACCGCATTTTCCTTCATTAAGAAAAGGCCACTAACTTTACCAAAATAATTTAGAAGGTTCATAATGGATTTAACATGATGAAGGGAGCCGCTGTGAAGATAATGAAATCATCTCAAAAGCTAAGATGAGAAATAGGAACCACCATGAGTTTTAAAAGACATATTGGGTTTATTAGCAAAAGATTGTTAAGGCTCCTAGACAGGTATTCAATAGCGATGATAAAAAGAGATGGTGAAAGTGGGTCACCTTGCCTCAAACCATGGCTAGAAGGAAAGAAACCTAAGGACTCACCATTCAAAATAACCAAAACCGACATTCGTGATACACGCTTTTTATAATCCGGATAAATCTATCAAAAAAAACCAAACAAATTTAGGATTTGAAAGAGAAACTCCCATGAGAGATTGTCAAAGGCTTTAGTGATGTCCAATTTGAATAAGATGTTGTCTCCTCTAGAAGGGACATTAATGTCATGAACCAGCTTCTGCAAGAAGAATATTATCCGATATTACTGTTTTAACAAAACCAGTTTGATTAGGTGAGATGATTTTAGGAAGCAAAAGAGCTAAGTCTATTGTTTATTAATTTAGCAATAAGTTTTGAAAAAGGTGCAAAGACTGATCGGTCTAAAATCCCCAAGATTTGGACTAGTTTTGGAAATAAGGACAATAGAAGTGCTAGAAAAGTATTTGGGTATAGGATTGCCATCAAAGAAATCACAAGATCAACTAAGTCGATTTAATAAATGACCAACAATGCTGAAAGAAGTGGGTCGTATAGCCGTCAGGACCAACAACAGAATCGGTGTTCATGTTCTTAAGAGTATTACTAATCTCCTCTTCGGAGGGACACCTAGTGAGTAAATGATTGTCCTCACTATTAATCATAGGGAATAAGATGAGTGTTTGATAAAGTTTTGAACGAGAATTTAATAGAGTTTGGAAATGCTGAATGACAGAATCCTTAATATCATTGTTATTAGTTATCCATTCACCATTAGAGTTCTTAATTTTCTTAATCGAGTTTAAGGCTCTCCGTTTATTACAAATGGCATGAAAATACCTGGTGTTTCGTCACACCATCGAATATGCTTGCTTGCTTTTGACCAATAGGTTTCTTCCATATTTTGATAATTAGCCAAGGTATTCTTGGCAATGTTCAACTCCTCTAGTTTACTGGGATCAGTGGAGACAACCTCTTCAAGAGAACAAACCTCTTGTTCCATAGCTTTAAGATTTGTGAAAAGGTTTTTGAAAATGTGTTTGTTCCACCAATTGAGATTTTGTTTAAGTCTTTTGAGCTTTAGCCAGAGACGAGTCATACCTTTAACAGAATTATCCGGGAAAACAGGGGCCATCCAATTAGTGAGGGCGACATTGGTGAAGTCACTATGTTGGGTCCACATATTTTGAAATCTGAAAGGAGAGGGAGTAGACGGGGTAGGGGAGGGATTTTTGAAGGAAATCAGGAGAGGAGCATGATCAGACAAAGTTCTGCTCAAATGCTCAATAGTGGTAGTGGGCCACTGATTGATCCAAAGCGAATTAAAGAGGGTCCCATCGCCAAAGTCTAGAGTTGTGCCACGTGTAATTAGACCTGAAACCAATGTCAATCAAATTGCAATCCGGATCATATTTGAGAAGTCCTCCATGGAATGAAGGTTGGAGAACAACCTCCCCTTCTTTCCGAGCTAGCTATGATAGTATTGAAATCGCCTCCAACCAACCAGGGAAGGTTGGCCGAGGAAGCGAAGGTGCGTAAGTGATTCCAAAGGAGATTCCTACCAGCTCTATTACAAGAAGCATAGATAAAAGAGCCAAAAGCTGATAAATCACCTAAAGAGATTTTGACATTAACCAATTGGTTAAGATCATCAATGATGGAAATGGTGATGGAGTTGTGCCAAAAGCACCAAATTTTATTATTAAGATTGAAGAAAAATTATGAAAACCAAGGGATCTAGCGACAAGCAATCTAAGAATTAATGAGAGGTTCAATAAGAACTAGTAACTTAATATTATGGATACGACAAAGACTCCTAACACGATTGCGGACCGGAAGAGTCCCACAACCCCGGATATTCCAAATAAGAAAATTAATCATAAGGAGACAACCAAAAAAGGGGAGAAGAAGAAAGAAAGGTAAGAGAGGAAAGAACTGACGCCACATTACTTTTTTGGGGTGGAAGAAGAGCGAGTGGTTCTATTGAAATTATTATTAGAAATTTTAGCTTTGTAGGGTTTTTTGTATTTAACAGTTTGAAAAGGTCTATCAGAATCCAAATTATCTCCATCTGAAAGAGATTGATTTTGAGTTCTAATAATAGAAGGATCTATCAAGGTTTTAGAGGGGATTTCACCTTCTTCCCTATCGAAAGTGTAAGAAATTTGGTTCAATTGTTGATTATCACTCTGAAGAAAAATAGATGAGGAGGTTCTAGCACCAGTTGTAATACAAATATCTTTCTCAATATGTTCTGAAGGCATAGGGTCCTCATTGTTTTGGAGGCTACTATTGATTTTGAGATTTAAATGTAGCAAAGAGCTATCTTGGGAAACCGATTACAAGCGGTGAGGTTAGGTAAAATGTCATTGCACACCACACCCCTCAATGTGCATTTTAGTATCAAGGTCCAGAGCTAGAGAAATCAAGAGTTGGTGTGGGAAGGAGAGGTTCTTTTGAGTATCTTTAGGCACATATGCTAGAATAGTGGTTTTCCCGCCCATTAATGATAGTCTTATTCTGGTGGTAAATTTTTCCGAGATTAGGATGAAGCACAAAGCATTCGAGTGTCTGGATCTTGGAGTGCAAAAGAGGAAAGTTTTCAATTCGACTTTTGACTATATCCAAATTTTGAGCCAATCCAAACCTCTTTGGGATATTTTTTTGTGATGTCTATCTCAACGAGAATCTGAGACCCTAGATCTAGTGGCCGTTGCTTGGTCAATTTGGAGAGGTCTACCAAAAAGGCCGCCAACAGCAAACAAAACTTGATGAGTGACATAATGAATGCGCATGTTAGGAAATGCAAGCCAAAGAGGGACAATGGGAGATTCCTCTTTGACATCAAAGAGGCGACCATTTCAATATGACATGACAATGCACAAAATAAGAACGACGGCAAAACCCGTGAATAGTCTAAATCGTTTGAGAGTTGAATAAGAATATGACGGATCGATCGATAGTGAAGGTGCCCGAATAATTTTAAACTATGAAAAAAAGAGCGAATATTATCAAGAGTCGTCGAAGGGAGAATTTACCACCAAAGCGAATTCAAGGGCTTAGCAAGTTTCTCAACATCGACCAACACATTACAGATAAAGCGTCTTTGAATGATTTAACAATAGGTGCATTAACAGTGCTTGAATCCGAAAACGTGGAGTCGAGAAGCGCGTGGGCCGAGAAGCGACGTCGGCGCAGAGACCAAAGCCTCCGCCATTTGTGTAATCCGAGGGCGTCACACCATACGGGAGAGCCCGACACGCGCGCTCAGGGCAGAGAGAAGCACGCCGACAAACGGCCAAAGACCGACCAATCCACCGGAGAGCTCGAATCGCTGAGAGAGCGCAGCGAGAGAGATTAGTCACTTTCAAAACCGATTGTGCATCGTTGGAACTGTAACAAGCTATGGTACTGCCACAACTTTCTTCTTTAGTGTGGAGACATTAGAATCAGATGGTAAATCTATCCTGATGATCAGCTTCTGCCCGACCACCTTCTTCCTGCTGACTGTGGTGAGGGGAATGCCCTCGTAAGTGATTTTGGCTCACTCAAATCCCTGGCAGAAGTGGATCAAGTGTGTATGGTCTAGGCAAGGGAAGTCATCCTAATCTAAAGCTAGATCCATATCATGGGAAAAGTAAAGAAAAATTTTTGAGAATCAGCCTTTTTCAAAACTGTAGTAAACTAACACTAAACTGCACTGCACTGACTGAAAAGAATCTACAATGAGAAATGAACTTGTATTAATTTTCTGTCTCCATAGGTTTTGAATTTTGAATTTTGAAAATTTGAACCCATATACAATAACTTTGAAGTGTTAAGTGGGGTTCAAATGAATTTGGAAAGATTGATTGAAAGAGGAATTTGAATATGAATCCAAACTTCAACAAATTTAAGTATGTTGAAATATGGATTCAAAATTTTTGATAGGATGCTTCCATAGGTTCATTATTGTTTTGAATTTGAATTATTGATTTTTGATTTGAGGACCCTTTCCTTTAACAAATTTGGGTATGATAAAGTAAGAGTCAAATTGATTTTATTTTTGTTTGATTATTTTGGAATTTTACTTGGCAAATTTAGGTATGCTAAGTGAAGTAAAAGTGATTGTTTCTTTTTGTAAGTTTTGTTTTTATTTTGAAACACCTAGAATTCTTACTTAACAAATTTATGTATGCTTAGTGATGAATCTAAGTGTGTTTTGTTTATTTTTTGAAAGTAGGATCCTAAGCAAATTTAAGTATGCTAAGAAAATCCTAAGTGTTTCATTTTTGTTTGGAATATTTTGATTTTTAAAAAGGATAGGATCCTTAGCAAATTTGGTATGCTAAGGGGATCCTAAGTGTTTTGTTTTGTTTTTGAGGTGATTGAAAGTGCATATTCAACTTTAGTAAATTTGGTATGCTAAAGATGAAGTCCCTCTTGGTTTTATGAAATGGAAATTTAGTATGCTAAATGAGATTCCAAATGGTGTGTTTAAAATTTTGATTTCATTTTGGTTTTGAAAATGGAAACTTCTCCTTTTGGTATGCTAAGGGAAGAAGTTCCAAAAGGTATTTGAAAATTTTGATTTTTGGATTTGGAAGCTTTACCTAATAAATTTGAGTATGTTAAATAAAGTTCCAAATATTGTTTGGAAATTTTGAGATATGATTATTGATTTTGATTTTAGATTTGGAAACTTTAGCAAATTTGATTATGCTAAATGAAATTCCAAATGTGTTTTGAAAAAATTTTGAATTTTGGGATTTGGAGACTTCACTTAAAAAATTTGGGTATGTTAAATAAAGTTCCAAATATGGTTTGAAAATTTTCAAATATGATTGTTGATTTTTATTTTGGATTTGGAAACTTCACTTAGCAAATTTAATTATGCTAAATGAAATTCCAAATGTGTTTTGAAAAATTTTTGAATTTTGGGATTTGGAGACTTCACTTAATAGATTTGGGTATGTTCAGGGACGTTCCAAATATGTTTAGAAAAAAATTTGGATTTTGAATTTGGAGAATTTACTTAACAAATTTGGGTATGTTAAGGGAGGTTCCTAATGTGTTTAAAAAATTTTGAAATATCATTGTTGATTTTAATGTTTTGAAAAGAGGACCTCCATTCAACAAATTTAAGTATGTAGAATGGGGATCAATTTTATTTTGAAGTATGAAATTTTTGTGTGTGATTGTTGCTTTTTTTCAAAGGAGGAATTCCAACTTAAAATATATGTGGGATATGTTTAAGTGGGATTTCTAAATGATATTTTATTTTAGTTGAATGAAATCTTCATTTAATAAATTTAAGTATATTAAATGAAGGTGTTCATGTGCTTTCAATTTTTTTTTTTTGTTTACAAATGAACTTTCCATTCAATAAGTGTGAGTGTATTGAAATAGAAAGATTCATGTGTGCTTTTTTTGAAAATTTTAATTTTGTTTACAAATGAACTTTCTATTCAATAAATGTGAGTGTATTGAAATAGAAAGATTCATATGTGCTTTTGAAAACTTTATGATTATGATTGCAATTTTTGGAAAACATGATTGATCATTTTATTTTGAAAATGAAATCATCATCAAAGTGAATTGATAGAAGATGTTCATTTGTGCTTTTGAGAAAAAATGTTATTAGTTTTATTTTTTAAAAAAATCCCTACATGTAATAATTATGTGAATTGTTAAATGAGGGTGGCAAAATTTTGTAGAAAATGTTTTATTAAGTGCATTTTTTTTTTAAAAGGTGCTTTTGGAAAAGCAAAGTTCTTTACAAAAATTTATTATTTTAAGATGAACCTTTCCTTATCATGAAAATGGTAAGGAGGAAGTCTTAAAGATATTTTCTCTTTTTATTTAGTTCTTTTCATTTTACCCATTGGAGAATGAGGGTTTTAAGACCATAAGGAATGCGATCCTAAAACCTAAAGATGTTGGCAACTTAACTCAAGAATGAAATTAGCTAAGTGCCAAGAAGAAGGATAGTCTTGGATTCATACCAAAGTACAAAGCACTATCGATACCAAAGACAATGATCATTTACCAAAGATGAAGATATGAACCATTCCCATAGAGTCTAGAAAAATCATGGAGAAAATTCCTGGGGTCGCCTTCAAATATATGGGGAGAAAGAAAAGACAAGACACTATAAAAATTTGTCTTGGTAAGACACCACGAGATTCTGAGATATACTTATTAGGATGTACATCATCAAGGAATAGTATACTATCTCAAAAGACAAAAGTCACTACCCTTTAATGGAACCAATCACCTCAATAAGGACTCCTAAAGATGATGGGTATGCACATGTACCAGAGATTCTTCCCCTACTTTACATGGAAAAGTAAAGCAGGGTTTATTTTAAACTGGGTTCGTTAAGTTCCTTATAGGGGCAAGCCCCCATAGTTAATTACATCCTAAGGGATGGGATCCCTTAGGAAAACTCTCGATTAAGGTAAATGATCATTGTCTCTAAAAATTTCAATAGGGAAGGACTATCAATCGATTAGTTTATGTTTGAAGATTAAATGGGATTGATCAAAAAAGGGAGTTATTATCGAAGCAAAATGGGAAATAAGTAGAAGATGCTCTTGATGCTAGGAAACCTAGCGAGCATCTCAGACTATCCTATAGTTGGGCTTTACATTTTAGAAATTGATTTAGTTTATTTGAGTTATATTTTCATTAGAATTTTAGGACTTAAGATTCCTTAACACAAGATTAAGGAAATGCCTAAGAGGTGAGGAATTATGCTTATACAAAGGGGAAAAGCAGTCTCATAACTGAAATATAGGGAGCTTTGCTGAGGGCCAAAAGCACAACCTAAATCTAAGGCAAAAAATGGGTAATTAGTTTGCCTTCACAAGAGAGTACAAACCACCAAATAACTTGGACTTACAACTGCCTGGGGGTGGCTGCCAACTAACTCCTCCTGTAATTATAAATACATATAGGAAAGTCTTTATGCTAATGCAAGATAGCTAGGCTATTATTATATAGAAAGAGAATGAGTCCTTAAACTCACTCCCTAAAGAGACTAGATCATGTAAAGGTATGCTTCAAATGACCTAAATCTAATGCAATTCAAAATTTATTTTATTTTATTTTTGGACAATCATTTTGACTTAGAAAATAGGATTTTTATGACTAATGCATGAGAAAGAAGGTTATTGTCCAAAATCAGTGAGAAGGGAGGAGGTGAGTTTCCACCACGGCCCTCAAAGGTCAAGCTGGATTCTCTAGCAAAGGTGGAAACCCTCAATCAAGAGTGAAATAAGATGCATTTGTGCATGATATTATAAAGAAATGCTCATCTTTCTTAGGGGTTACTAATTCTTTTATCTTGATTTTAAACCTAAGCTTTTGTGAGGTCATGAGTTGTTTAATTTTAATTTGAATTGTTAAGTTGGGAAAAAGATTTATTTTTCCCTAAAGAGCCTAATCCACATCCATGCCATACATAAAGTAAGGAAGAAACAAGGAAAATCATGCCACTTAATGCAAAAACTAAATAAATCATCAATCAATTTATAAAGCTAATCGCAAAAATAATAAATGGCATTGTGGTGGCACCACACAAACCAAAATATCAAATTGGGTAGCTAAGCTCTACCCTTATACAACCCAGATTACAGATGAATATTACATTTATGCAAAGAAATTCATTGTTATTGGGGTCTTCAAGCTTTATTTCTTCTTCTTTCTTCTTTTTTTTTGGTTCCTCCTTTGAAAAGTTGGAAGGTGGATTCTCCAAGACTTCACATGGTACATAAGATGAGATCTTATGACCAATGCTCATCTAATCCCTATAACAAATCATTCCTAAAAAACTAATTATATAAATTTACATGAAAAGGAAAAGTTGAAATCTAACTAACACCACCAAAATAAAGGTTAGTTAAATCACACACACACATCCCAAGCATGTATATTGGACTTATCACCCCACACATGGGTGACTAAGTCCACGCCTATGGATTATGCTTAGAGTATAAAGCACCGCAAGCAAAAGCATTTATATTTTTATTTATGATAGCCCTTAAGCACGATCCTCTGTAGAAAAGAATAGTTAGACTAAGAACGTCCTACCATTCATTCTATGACCATATATCCTAACATCCAGTCTAAAGTATATATCACAAAAAAAACATAACATCAAACTATGCACAGACCTAACCTAAACCTAGAAGTGGTCACTTAGGCTAATGTGTGTGCTTTGAAGGCTTGTGTGGTATGCTTAGCTTAGGCTTTAGGTTCAAATTTTGTAAGTGTGAAGAACATGTTCAACTTAGAGGAGGGTTTCATTTAAGTTGTTTAATTTTTTGGGTTTCTTTTATTTCATGTTTTGATTTGATTTAAGTGAAATCTACAATTAATTACTAAGTTATGAAGAGAGGGAAAGAGAAGAGAACTTTTCTTTCCTTCCCTAACCTTAAGTAATTTTATAAAGTAGGTTCATATTTTAGTTCCATTTAGGTGAATGTTTTGATTACATCTTTTAATCAATCCTAAGTTTAGATAAACTCTAAACTAACCTATTCAAAAAGAAAGGCATTTTAAGATACAATAAAATGAATCAAAATTCACATAAGACACATTACTTCATTTCTTTCCCCAACATATATAACATGCATATGGATGGACCCTAAGCATATCTATACATGCAAATGAGAGTAGTTAACACACTTTATGATGCATGCTAAGTAATCCATTTAAGAAAATTTAAAGTTGAATATGCATGATTTTTCTTAAGTAGAAAAGGTTTTCCTTATCCAAAATTTCACATACATACATGAAAGTAAGAAAGGCATAAGTGAGTACAACGCCATTGTTAACCAATGGTGTAAGGTACAAGACCTACTTAGGGCTACTTAAAGCCTTGCAACCTCAAGGTTTTTCAGACTAATATACCACTTTCCTTAAGTACAAACATGTATATAAAAGAAATGAAATAGAAAAGGAAGATGCAAAAGTTGTTTAATAGATTTGTTTTGTTTATGCAATTTATGTATGAAAGTGTAGGTAACCCTTCTTAGATGGTAGCATTAGGATGAATAGGATGTGAAATTTGTTGAGCCTTAGGTCCTTTTCAAATGAACCTTATATCTCACCAAAATTCTATTCAAACTATACCAACATAGGAAAGGAAACCTATACTAAGCATACCATTATAATATTTCACATGAAAGCTTATAATTAAGATATGAATAGCATACTTTTAGATTTGGTATTTAATTTATGTATTTTGAAAATAATTTGGATTTAGTAGTGATAATAGCAACTCATATTTTACTTTAGCCAAGACATGCACATTTGACATAAAGTAAATAATTACATTTTAAAATTTAAAACATAAAATTATGAATGCATGAAAACACATGGCATACAACTTAACATGTTGGGAAGATCCAAATCAATGGAAGCATGTAAACAAACTCGCTTTACTAAAATCCTATTGAATTACCTATAGAATGAGAAAATTTAGAATAAATCAAAGTGAATTTCAAAGTAATTTTTGTTTAGTTTGAAGTTTGATTAAATTTTGAAAATATGAGATGAGTTTGCTATTCTAACCCATTCCACATGTGTTTAATTTTTTTGTTTAAATTTTAGGTAATTAGATCCATTTTTATGTGTTGATTTGGTTAAGGTATGAGTTAAGTGACTTAATTAACCCTTACCTACACCACCTTAGAAGAATTAGAAGAATTAACTAAGTAATTATGAGCCAATGAGATGACATAAAACCCACAAGGAATTTAAATTTGTAATGCACCTAATAATGAAAAGGCCTAATGCAATATGGCTCACAATTAAAATTTAATTAAGCTAAGGGGTTTAGCTTAAGTAATTTAAAAATACCCTTTCACAAATGTGAATTCAATTTTGATTTCCTTAATTGAACTTAGGCTATTAAACACCTAAGCATCTACCCAAGGTAGATTAATTAAGTTCTATAACTTTTTAGAATTTTTGAAAATTGATTAAGGGGATAATTAATGATTTAACCCTTAATTAAGAGGAGATTAAGGAGAGAAGAGAGAGTTTAAGGAATAGCTTTGGGGAAAGCCCCCAAATTATTTTGTAAACCTTCTACTTACTAGATTTGACCTTAATCAACCCTAATCAAAGGGTAAAACCACTAATCATACCCTAATTATGCTTAATTACATGAGAAGGGTAATTAAGGAAACCATATGCAATTAATTAACCTTCAATAAATCCCAGAAACATGGGAGGCAAAGGTCATCCCCTAAAAGTTACCTAAGAAATTTGAGATTAATCGAATAAAAGAGTAATTAGCAAAATATACTTTCCAATAAAACCCAAATTTAGAAAAAACCATAATTCAAAATTCATTAAAATTAATTTTAAAATGCTCTAAGTTTAATTATCTATCCATAGGTTTTTATTTCATTTTTTGATTTTTTTTTATGAAGAGTTATGCATTTCTGAAGATCCATAGATTAATTAGGATTTAATTAAAACACTTAACTAATCCCTGGTTAATCCTTAGTTCACGGCGTGATGCATGGTGGCGACGGTCAGCGTGCTTTACGCACGTCGAGCCATGAGGGGACAACTTAAGTTGTCACCTCATAAAGTCGATGGTGCGCTTATATTCTTGGATCAAACATGGATGAGATTCCCCATGGTTTATAAAGGATAATTAGATTTCTAAACATGTTAAATAATCTCAGTCATTAATCTAAAATGTGCGGATGGATGGTTGAGATGAGCCAAGTTCTTTCCCTTAATCACTAGAGATCATCCATGATCAAGGGGAAGATCCAAGCTCAATCTAGCTTGGAATCACACAAAATTTAACCCACACCATCTAGAGAAATAGAGCGGAAAATCCAACGGTCAAAATTTGATGAGGTGAAAATTTCTTTCACGAAGCTCCACACTAGATTGAGTTTAGTGATAAAAAAATTCCATACCTCACTGGTGCTCGAGATCGATGAGGCAGCTTTGCTTGGTGGAGACAAAGCCCTGTTGAAATTCTTAAACCACCCATCTTTGCTTAGGCTTCAGCTTTGATTGAATTTAATCCTTCCTTACTGTGGGAAATCCAATAAAAGCTTGACTTAGTTCTAGATGAGTGTGCAGAGCAATTGGTAAGAAATCAAGTGTAGAATGATTGAGAGCAATTGGAAGAAATCAAGTGTAGAATAAATTCACTAATGGATTAAGCTCTCTATTTTTTGCACTGCAAAACGAGAAATAGGAAATTCAAATCCTCTCTAAGAAGTTTGGGAGTGCTCTCACGATTGCTCTAGGTCCAGGCTTCAATCGATGAGGGCAAGTGAAAAACATTGAATTAGGGGAGTATATCTCCCCATGGGAAGACCGACACCTCCTTTTTGATCTAATTGCTCAAATTGGAGGTTTTTAGGCTATTTTGAGTGTGCACATGGTCCATTTGATTCAATGAATGGATTACCAACTTCGCATGTGCCTGAATTGAGCTTCAGAGGGAATTTGAAATTTCAATTTTAGGCTATGTGGTCAGGTTTGGTCTAGTGGACAAATGGGCTAACCCAAACCCATTGGGTTGGGTGCACCACTCATCACTAAGTCCCCTTGAGCTTTTAGGAAAGCCTCAAGTGATTGTGAAGAGGGTATGACCAAATTACTCATGGGCTAGGCCAAAATTTATTATGTGGCCTAGGGGTAGAATGGTCATTTTACTAATTTTCTAGTTTGGACATGTTGGGTATCTGGAGAAACTAGGTTTGGCCAAGTTTCATTGGATTTAGAATCCATTTGATACGGTTTGGCTCAAGTTGACCAATTGGTCAAATTAGGTCAAACCAAGGGTTGGGTCAAGTTCATATGACCATTTGAAATATTTTGGGGGCTTTGGTTTGATTCAATTTGGCATAGATTTGGTTTTGGCTCATATGACTTCATTTAGGTCAAATGGGTCATGTTGACCTATTTGACCGACCTATTTGAGGTGGGTCAAGGGTAGGATTAGGTTAGTCATATGGAGTGGATTGGTATCTTTGTTTCCAATCAATTTGGGTTAAGTTCAATTTTGGCTCAACATGACCCCTTTAGGTCATGTTGGGTCTAAGGTCAATTGGGCTACGTTGGGTATAGTTGGCCAATTGAGGCTTTGGTCAAGTTCCAGTGATTTGGGATGGACTTGACCCATTGGTTCAATTTGGCTTAGATCAAGTTTTGACACATTTTGGCCCTTTAGGTCAAAATGGGTCAACTTGGGTCAAGTGGGCCAATTGGGCTAGGTTAGGCTCAAATGTTGGCTTTGTCAAGTTCAAACATAAGTCATGAGTGAACTTAGATCAATGGTTTCAATCAATTTGGCCTATTGTGAAATTTGGCTATGTAAGGTTTCATTTTAGGTTAAGTGTTGATTTGGTCAACCCTTAGGTTTGACTTGGTTTGACCCAATTTGGTTGATTGATCATCCCATTATGATTGTTGATCATGATGAGGATATATGAGTTTGGTTCAATCCAATTTAGTTTGGATCAAAGTTGGCTCATAAGGGTACTTTAGGTCACTTTGGGTCAAGTGAGCCTAAGTGGGTCAAATGGCTTGATCAAAGCTTGATTTGAAGTTGATCGATCTTGTATATGGATTATGATTAAAATATAAATCCATTTACAAGTGGTTTGAAGTCAAATGGATTTTGATCCATTTGAAAATTTCATATTCAAAGAAAGATTCTGAAGGAGTTTTGGGTTTTGATTGAATGATTGAAGTTTGGCTTTATATATGAGCTCATGATTGTAGGATTGATTGAACCATGAGAGAAAATCAAGGATTTGCTTGATTTGAAATTGTTTTGACTAAGTTCAAGATTTTGACTTGAAAGGCTTAGATTGGATTTTGAGTGGATTTGAGTTTAATTTTGGAATTGGTTTTGATTGTTTGAATATTTCATTTATATATGTGAATATAAATGAGAATATAAATCGATCATGAAAATTCAAGGATTTGAAGTGGTTTAATCATGATTTGGTTAAATCCATTAAAGGGAATTTAAAGGATTTAAAGAAATTTTAAATTGAAATTTAATTATTGGATTGATTGGATTGATTTATATTTATATTTCATTTATATATGAGAATATAAATGAGAATACAGATAGGTTTTGAGAAAATCCCATGAGTTTGAATAGTTTTGATCAAGATTTAGGTTAAATCCATTAAAGGGAATTTAATAGATTTAAGAAAAATTTCAAAGATTTTAAATTTATAATTTAATTTGAGGGTTTGATTTGATTGATTTATATTTATATTTTATATATGAGAATATAAATAAGTTTTGAGAAAATCCCAAGGTTTTGAAAAGGTTTGATCCAAGTTTAGGCTAAATTTTGGCTAAGTCCTTTAATGAAAAATTAAAGAGACTTAAGAAAATTTTCATGAATTAATTTTGAATTTTGAATTTGATTTGATGGCTTTGAATTTCTATTTAATATATATATATATGAATATAAATGAGAATATAAATGGATTATAAGAAAATCTCAAAGATTTGAATAGGTTTATATCATAGTTTTGGTTAAGTCCTTAAGGAAGGTTAAGGACTTAGGCAATTTGAACAGAAATTTTGATGGATTTTGATCATGGGTTTCAATCATAGATTTCAATCATGGATTTCAATCATATGGAGTTGAATTGAATTTTGGTGAAAATCAAATAGAATTGATTTGGAGTTTGACTTGAAAGAAGGAAAGTGAGGAATGGTTTAAGTTAAGGGTAGGAAAATTTTCCTAACACCCTAAGGCATGACATACTCCTATGGCTAAACCTTCTAAGTATTCTAGGCTGGGGAGTGTCCACCTAATCACTAGAAATGTCTTAAGACTAAGGAACTCTTAAAATCTAAGAGAAGTCCTATGTCTAAGATGGAGGGTTGAGAGCTCATTCTAAAAATGAGGTCACAATGATCAAACAGTGAGCTCATTTAATCTAGCACCTAGATTAGCAAGATAATTAGCACAAGCATTTCCTTCATGCCAAATGTGAGTGATTTTAAAGTAGACTTGTGAGAGGAGAGCTCTAGTATGGTTAAGAAGGTAGTATAAATCTGTGTTCCCCACCCTGGTGGAAGTCAACATGTCAGAGTAATAGAGCATCCACTTCAATCCAAATATTGAACCAACCTTTTTGCAATCAAATATCAATAGCTTTATTAACAATCATTAATTTAGCAAAGATAATAGAACATGCTTTATTGGGATAAGCAAAAGCATAAATGACATTACCTTTAAAGTTTTTGAAAATGCCACCACAACAAAAAGCATTATGAGGCGAGCCATCGGTGTTAATTTTGATAGTATTGTTTAGTGGTTTTATCCAATAAATAATCCTATCTTCTTTAGTGGGGATCTTGGGTAAGGCCCACTTGTTGGCTACAAATTTTCAACCTCAAAAATGGGTGTTAGTAATTAAGCTTGCATTAAATAAAGCACTAATTTTTTCTTTAGTTCTAGAGATAATCTTTTTATGGTTCACAGCGATACCACGATGTTTATCATCATTTCTGTCCATCCATATGAACCATATAAGAGTGATGGCAATTAACACATTAATGTGACCTTTCATAATTTTTTGAAAATAAACATCAAGAAGTTGATGTAGAGATAAAGAGCCATGGAAATTGTTAGTATTGAAGAGATCATCATACCAAAGCCATAATTTGGAGGCAATAGCACCATTGACAAAAACATGATTCAAATTTTCAATGTGAAAATAACTATAACATTTGGAAGGCAAGCAAAATACCCCACATCAAAGAATCAACAGAATGAAGTTTTTAGAATTCTCCAAGTAAGGAGTAAGAGATAGGGATAATGTTATTCCAAAGTTTAAAAAAGACATTAGAGAAACCATGAGCATCTCTAATATGATTCCAGACCTCTTTAAGAATAAAATCACCATTATTAGACAGCTTAAAAAGAATCTGATCTAGCTTGTTAGAAATGATAGGAATGTTAGTGAATTTATCCAAAAGAGAAATACAATATCGAGTTTACTATCATTCCAATTATTAATCTAAAAGGAGTTCACTTTAATAGCAGCGATCAAATGAGTAGATAATAAATCATCAATAGAACCACTACCAATCGGTTGTCTTGCCAAAAAAAAAGATGATCGAATTTATACCATAAGAAAATAGGGATTCAACTTCCCATTTGATGGAGCAAAGTTTTTTCCAAATCGGGAGTCACCACTTTATAAGGACAATAAGAGGATGCTTATCAAGTATTTAAGTCATAAAGTTAGCCGAGATTATTTTTGCTCCTAAAATTCCACTAGGAAGAGAATGGTAATAGCTTCACAAATAGACTTACAGCCAAGCCCACCTTCAACTAGGGTTCCACAACATTTATGCTAAGAAATCCAATGCATCCTTTTAGCAGAATTGTTAGAACCCCAGAAGAATTTATTAAAGAGATGATCTATTCTGTTTAAGGTAGAATTGGTTGGGATGATGGTTTGAATAAGATATAAAGGCATCAAATTTTGGGGTACTCTTAAGCAAAGTAAGCCTACCACCAAAGGAGAGCAAGTGAAATTCCCAAACCCAAATTTTATTAGCAATTTTTTGAATTAGGTCATCAAGAAGATGGGATCTTTTTGACCTTTGAATAGAGCACCTAAATATTTAATAGGGAGTTGTTGGTGTTTAAAGTTAGTGATTCTCAAGATTTGATTGATTTTGTTACTAGAGATTTTAGAGGAAGTAATGGAGCAACTCTTGCCTTCATTAATAGAAAGACCACTTTCTTTACCCAAAATATTTAAGAAATTCTTAATGTTTTTGATGTGATGGATGGAAGTATTACACAAAATAATGAAATCATCAGCAAAACTAAGATAGGACATAGGTATACCACCAAGAGTTCTAAAGTACATGCTAGGATTATTATTGAAAAGATCATTTAAGCTCCTAGAAAGGTATTCCACAACAATAATAAACAGGGAAGGGGACAAAGGATCACCTTGTCTCAAACCATTAGAAGAAGGGAAGAAACTTAAGGCCTCACCATTAAGAATAACATGAAACCAAGCAATGCTAATACAATTCTTAATTAGGTAAATCAAATTATCGAAAATCCAAACAAATGAAGGATGTTTAAAAGGAAATCCTAGGAGATATTGTCAAAGGCTTTAGAAATATCTAATTTAAAAAATATGTTACCACCTTTAGTAGGAACATCCAAATCATGAATCAGCTCTTGGGCAAGAAGAGTGTTATCAAATATAAATCTACCTCTAACAAAGCCAATTTGGTTGAGGGAGATAATTTTTTGAACCAAAGGACTAAGTCTATTAGCAAGCATTTTAGCAATCAATTTATGAGAGAAAGTGCAAAGAATAATAGGTCTGAAATCACTCCAAGAATCAAAATTATTAATTTTAGGTATAAGGATAATGGAAGTGCTAGAAAAAAAATCTAGGAAGAGGATTACTAGTAAAGAAATCAACAAGAACATCAATTAAGTCATGCTTTAATAAACAATGCTAAAAATTGAGTGGTATAGCCCTCGGGACCGCAATAGAGTCAATGTTCATATTATTAAGAACTTTACCAATCTTATCCTCCATAGGCAACCTAGTAAGCAAATGATTGTCATCCGTAATAGAGGGGATCAAATGTGAGTTAGAAATAGCATCTAAAGTGTGGCTCTTGCTAAGCATATTTCTAAAATGGTTAATAATAGATTCTTTAATCTAAGTAGTGTTAGTGATCCAATCTGATCACTTTTAATTTTTTTGGATAGAGTTTAAAGCTCTCTTCTTATTGAATAAAGCATGAAAATACCAGATATTTCTATCCCCATCAGCAATATGTTTACTAGCGACTTTTTTATTACCAATAAGTTTATTTCATATTCGATAGTTAACTAGATTATCTTTGGCTTCATTCAAATCCTTGACATTGAAGAATCGGTCAAAACAACATTTTCAAGATTATAAACCAAAAGCTCCATATTTTGATATTACAAAGAGATTTTAAAATAATGCTTGTTCCACCAAACTAGGGTTTGGTTAAGCCTTTTAAGCTTAAACCATAATCTAATCATTCCACTAATTGAATTGTCAGGGTGTGAAGGGGTAACCTAATTAGTGGAAACAACTTTTAAAAAAAAATTGAGGTCTTGAATCCACATATTTTGAAATCTAAAGAAGAAGAGGAAGATAATCTTTTAGAGTTATTTTAACTAAAATCAAAGAGGAGCATGATCGACAAAGTTTTACTCAAATGTTCAACAGAGGTAAGAGGCCATTGATTAATCCAATGAGAGTTAAAAAGTATTCTATCAAGGCATTGCCAAAGTTTTGAGTTGTGCCAAGTGTAATTAGATCTAGTAAAACCAATGTCAATAAGGTTGCAATCGAGAATCATATTAGAAAATTCTTCCATAGAATGAATATTGGGAGAGCAACCACCCCTTCTTTCAGAGGAAGAAAGGATAGTGTTGAAATCAACCCCAACCAGACAAGGTTTTTTAATAGTTAAAGAAAAACTTCTCAAATAGTCCCAAAGAATATTCCTACCATCTCTGTTAAAGGAAGCATAATCAAAAGAGCCCAAAATAGAAAAATCACCAAAAGTGATTTGAACATTAAAACTTGTTGAAGATCATCTAAGATGGAAACATTTAAGGAATTATTCCAAAACACCAAATTTATTAGGTATTAGAGAAAAAATTATTAAAATTGAGCATTCTAGCAACATGATTGATCTTAGAAGCATGTATGAGAGGTTCAATAACAATAAGTAAAGATATATTGTTAATACAGAGAGACTTCTAACTTATGGACAATGAGGGTTCTAATCCCTCAACATTTCAAATAAGAGAATTAAATATAAGGAAAATATTAAATAAAATAAAGGAAACAAGAAGATAAGGTTTAGAAAGTAAACAACCTCTCAATGCTAAAAGACCATTATTTATGAGAGGATGAACATCTAGTAGATGAGTTAATGGAAACATTTTTTGATTTGAAAGATTTCTTTTGAAAATAGTTTGGAATGTTTGATTTTTATCCAAAGTATCACCATGAGATAGGGACTAATTAGAGGTATTAATAATAGGATCAGAATCTACCAGAACATTTCTAATCACAACTTCCACTTCTTCAATTTCAGGATTAAGCTGCAAAGTGGGATTAGAATGAATGTCAATCTTAGGATTAGGAGAAGGAGAGGAAGTAGTACCATTTAGAGCACAAATACCAGTGTCAGATTCTAAGTTTTGTTCCAAATTTTCAACTTTATTCAAATTTTCATTCAAATTATCATTAAAATTCTCATGCTCATCAATTACAAGAGGCAAGGAAATAGATTCATTTGTGAGGGAATCAACTTTTTTTTCAGCCTCTTTTAGTTTTGAATTATCTGAAAAGGCAAGTTATTATGTAGAGAAGGATTTATTGACAAACCATCATTTAACATTAGTAATATCTTTAACCTGATCAGATTAAGTGGTGGGAGTAGCATTATTGAGAACATTGTCATTTGAGTTGGCTTTGGGCACATCAATAAGTTTATTGACTTTATCATTAGGAAGAGTAGAGTTAGGATCATTCAAAATTTTCTTATTTAGATGTGGGTGAAGAACAAAACACTTGGAGTTATCATGCGTGAATTTTATAGTGTGAACAAAACGAAGTTTTCAAATTCAACCTTTTGAAAATAACCAAACTTTTGAACCAATCGGACTTCCTTAGGATGTTTTTAGAACTATCAAGTTCAACCAGATATGAGCAATAGAAGGGCGGGATCTCCACGGTGGCGATCAATTTGGAAGCCGAGAGAGCCCCGATAGTAAATAAAACTTGATGAGTAACATAGTGAATCCTCATATTTAGAAAAGCCAACCATACAAGAACAATCGGTGATTCCTCTTTTATGTTAAAAAGGAGAGACCACTTTAAAAGTCACATTTGGAAATTGAATACAAAATAAGATCAATGAGAGAAAACCCTTGAGTAATCCAAATCATTTGTATGTTGAATCAAAACATGTCTAGGATTGATCAAACCAATAGAGAAAGCACCCAAGAGTTTAAGGTTGTGAAAAAAAGAATGAATTTTGTCCAAATTTAAATGGTGCAAAGAAAATTTACTAACCAAAGTAAATTCCAAAGGTTTTGCAAGCTTCACAACATCAAGATCTGAACACATGATCGCTAGGGTGCCATGAAATGAAGTTGAAATCAGATTCACTGAATCAAAAGAGGAAAGGCTCTTACCAGATAGAGCATCCTTAAAGGATTTAACGACAGCCACAATAGGAGGGACATTAGATTCTAGAATACCTAAGAAATCAGATGCCCTAGCTGGTGCATCCGAAAAGGATAGAGCAGGCTATGGGGTCAACAGAACAGCTGCCATCTTCAAGAGCTACACAACATCACCAAATCGTAAGAAGAAAATGCTCCAAAAGGGGAAAATGCAACCGCCAGAGCACCGTAGGAAGGAGGTTTTAGTTTATTTTTTTTTATTTTTTAATTAATTTATTTTTATTTAATATTTATTATTTAATTTTTATAATTTTTATTTTATTTTTCTTAGTTTTTTTATTATTTATTTATTTTTTATTTTCATGTTTTTAGTTTTTTTTAGTTTTTTTTAGGTTTTTTAGGTTTTTTTTTTTTTAATTTCTTACTTTTGTTAGGTTTTTTATATTTTTTTAGTTTTTTTTTTAGTTTTTTTCTAAGTTTTATTATTTTTTAAAGTTTTTTTTATTTTCTTTAGTTTTATATTTTTTATTATTATTTTTTTAGGGTTTAAGGTTTAGGGTTTAGGGTTTATGGTTTATGGTTTAGGGTTTATTGTTAGGGATTTAGGGTTTTTAGGATTTAGGATTTAGGATTTAGGGTTTAAGTTTTAGGTTTTAGGTTTACGATTTAAGTTTTAGTTTATGGTTTAGGGTTTAGAGTTTAAGGTAGCACCCCAATTTTTCTAAGGCACAAGCAATGAGATAGATAAAAAATGAGCACCCATAGAGCAAATGAAAAACCCTAGGTAAGTAGAACTGTCTATAATGTAATGACACAATTCCATAAGCAACAAATCAGATCGATCATTCTTTAATTTCTCTAATTCTGATTAGAACCACCCCCACCTCTCGAGTAGCAGGATCTGCCATCATATCCCCGATCTCTCCCTCCGTGACCACCATGACTATAACCTCTGTCGCTCCTCCCTCTTCCAAATCTACCACTACTTTGACCACCACCTCCATATCCAGACACCTCCACTTCCCCACCACCATTGCAATTACCACCTCCATCTTTGCCTCCCGCTTAGATCTTGTGCTTGGTGATGGTGAAGTTCCTGTTGTCAAGATTCTACCCACTCTTAAGGTTTAGAGTTAGTTTAGGGTTTAGGGTTATGGGTTAGTTTAGGGTTTAGGGTTTGGGGTTTAAGGTTTAGGTTGTACATTTTAGGGTTTAGGGTTTAGGGTTTAGGGTTTAGGGTTTTAGGGTTTATGGTTTAGGGTTTAGGGTTTAGGGTTGTACGATTAGGGTTGTAGGTTTAGTGGTTTAGGGTTTAACATTAGTTTTATGGTTTAGGGTTTAGAATTTAGGGTTTAGGATTTTTATTTAATTTAAGCAAACGATAGGTTTATATTTATTTAGTTTATTTTTATTTATTTGAGTTTATTTTATTTTTTATTTATATTTAGGTTAATTTTTTAGTTTTATTTAGTTTATTTGATTTATTTTTAGTTTATTTATTTTAGTTTAGGTTTGTTATTTGAGTTTTATTTTTATTTTATTTTTAAGGTTTAGGTTTTATTTTTATTCTTAAGTTTAGGTTTAGGTTTTATATTATTCTTGGTTTATGTTTTAGGTTTTATTTTAGATTAATTTTAGGTTTTATTTTTTTTTGTTTAAGTTTAGGTTTATTTTAAGTTTATTTTATTTTATTTAGTTTAGGTTTAGGTTTAGGTTTAGTTTATTTTAGGTTTAGGTTTAGATTTTATTTATTATAATTTAGTTTATTTTAGTTTAGGTTTAGGTTTTTTTTTTGTTTAGGTTTGGGTTTTATTTTTATTTTTTCAAGTTTTATTTTAGGTTTATTTTTAAGTTTAGGTTTTATTTTGTTTATTTTATTTTATCTTTATTATAGGTTTAGATTTTATTTTATTTTGGTTTTTTATTTTATTAATTTAGTTTAGGTTTTATTTTATTTTATTTTAGTTTAGTTTTTATTTTTTTATTTTATTTTCTTTTTAGGTTTAGGTTTAGGTTTAGGTTTTAGTTTATATTTTTATTTTATTATATTTTTTATCTTATTTTTGGTTTGGTTTATTTTATTTATTTTATTTTTAGGTTTTATTTAGTTTAGGTTTAAGTTTTTAGCTTTTTAGTGTTTGGGGTTTAGGGTTTAAGGTTTAGGTTAGTTTAGTGTTTAGGGTTTAGGGTTTAGGGTTTAGGTTTAGGGTTTAAGTTTTAGTTTAGGGTTTAAGGTTTTTTTTAACAGAGAATAAATTCATATTCAATATTTCTTCTTTTCGATTTTATCAACCAAGTAACACGCCAAGTTTTCCAAGACACAAGCGATGACATAGATAAAAATTTAGCACCCATAAAGAAAATCAAAAACCTTAGATATGTAGAACTGTTTATATTGTAAAGCATAGTTCCATAATTAGCAGATCGGATCGGTCGTTCTTCAATTTGTCTAATTCCCATTAGAACCACCCCTTGCCTCTCGAGTAGTGGGATCTGCCATCATATCCCTGATCTCTCCCATGGACACAACCTGTCTCTCTCCTCCCAGATAACCACCACTTCTCCACCCCCTCCATATCCAGCAGCACCTCCAGATCCCCAACCACCACTTCGATAGCCTTGTTCCACCACCTGCCTCCACCTAAGGTTTAGGGTTTAGTTTTTTAAAATCAAGTAAATTTGAAGGTTTAGGTTTATTTAGTTTTTTTATCTATTTGACTTTATTTTTTATTTTTATTTTATTTAGGTTAATTTTTTCTATTTAGTTTATTTATTTATTTATTTTATTTTAGTTTTTTTTATTTTAGTTTATTTGTTAGGTTTAGGTTTATTTTTTTAGTTGAGTTTTATTTTTATTTTATTTTTTAGGTTTAGGTTTTATTTTTTTTTTTTAGGTTTAGGTTTAGTTATTATTTTATTTTTTTAGGTTTAGGTTTCACGTTTTTATTTTAGCTTTATTTTTATGTTTTATTTTTGAGTTTAGGTTTAGGTTTATTTTTAGTTTATTTTATTTTATTTTGTCTAGATTTAGGTGTAGGTTTAGTTTATTTGAGGTTTAGGTTTAGGTTTATTTATTTTTGTATAGTTTATTTTAGATTAGGTTTAGGTTTATTTTATTTTGTTTATTTTATTTTTATTTTAGGTTATCATTTTATTTTTTAGTTTAGGGTTTAGGTTTTATTATTTATTTATTTTTAGGTTTATTTTTTAGGATTAGTTTTTATTTAGTTTTTATTTTATTTAATTTTAGGTATATTTTATTTTTATTTTACATTTAGTTTTTTTTTTATTTAGGTTTTATTCTTAGGTTTATTTTATTTTATTAGGTTTTATTTATTTTAATTTTTTTAAGTTTAGGTTTAGATTTTATTTGAGCTTTTAATTTAATTTATTTTTTTATTTGATTTATGTTTAGGATTATTTATTTTATTATTAGGTTTTACTTAGTTTAGGTTTAGGTTTTTAGATTTTTAGGGTTTAGGATTTAGGGTTTAGGGTTTAGGGTTTAGAGTTTAGGATTTAGGGTTTAGTTTTAGGGTTTAGTGTTTCTTTGGTTTAGTTAGCTTTAGTATAAGGTTAGTTTAGGGTTTAGGTTTAGGATTTTGACTTTAGGGTTTAAGGTTTTTTTGGATTTAGGGTTTAAGTTTAGTTTTTTAGTTTAGGTTGGTTTTAGGGTTTAGGCTTTAGGGCTTAGGGTTTAGGGTTAGGGTTAGGGTTTAGGATTTAGGGTTTAGGGTTTAGGGTTTAGGGTTTAGGTTTATGGTTAGCTTAGGGTTTAGAGTTTATGATTTAGGGTTTTTTAGAGTTTAGGGTTTAGTGTTTACGGTTTAGGTTTTTTTTTTAAACTTAGTAAACTAGTAGGTATAGGTTTATTTAGTTTATTTAGATTATTTTTATATTTTTGTTTATTTTATTTTATTTTTTATTTAAGTTTATTTATTTTAGTTTAGGTTTTCATTTTAGTTAATTTTTTTTAGGAATAGATTTAGGTTTATGCTTATTTTTTTGTTTAGTTTTATTTTATTTTATTTTTAGGTTTAGGTTTTTTATTTTTTATTTTTTATTTAGGTTTAGGTTTTACTTTATTTCTTTAGGTTTAGGTTTTAGGTTTTATTTTAGGTTTTTTTTAAGGTTTTTTTTAGATTAGGTTTAGATTTATTTTTAGTTTATTTTATTTTATTTAGTTTAGGGTTTAGGTTTATTTTATTTTGTTTTATTTAGTTTAGTTTATTTTAGTTTAGATTTAGGTTTATTTTATTTTGTTTATCTTAGGTTTAGTTTTTTTTTACATTAGGGTTTAGATTTTATTTTTTATTTTTATTTTTATGTTTGATTTTATATTTTACTTTTTTTGTTTAAGTTTTTATTTAGTTTTTATTTTATTTTATTTTAAGTTTATTTTATTATCATTTTACATTTAGTTTTTATTTTATTTAGGGTTTTTATTTTTAGGTTTATTTATTTTTAGTTTAGTTTAGGTTTTTATTTATTTTATTTTAGTTAATTTTTATTTTTTATTTTGTTTTATTTTTTTGATTAAGTTTAGACTTAGGTTTAGGTTTAGGTTTTAGTTTAGGTTTTTATTTTATTTTATTTTTTTATTTTTTTACATTTAGATTTTCATTTATTTTATTTTTTATTTTTATTTTGTTTATGTTTAGGTTTTTAGGGTTTAGGGTTTGGGGTTTGGGGTTTACAGTTTAGGGTTTAGGGTTATAGGTTTTAAGGTTTAGAGTTTAGGGTTTAGGGTTTATGGTTAGGGTTTTAGGGTTTGGTATTTAGGGTTTAGGGTTTAGGGATAGGGTTTAAGGTTTTGAGTTTTGGGTTTAGGGTTTAGGGTTTAGGTTTATTTTAATTTGTTTATTTTAGGTTTAGGTTTTTTTTTTGTTTAAGGTTTAGGTTTTATTTTTATATTTATTTTTAGGTTTAGGTTTTTATTTAGTTTTATTTTAGGTTTATTTTAGTTTTATTTTATCATTAATTCTTATTTTAAGTATGTTTTTTATTTTTAGGTTTTTTTTTTTTGGTTGAGTTTAGGTTTTTGTTTATTTTATTTTAGCTTAGTTATTATTATTTTATTTTATTTTATTTTTATGTTTACGTTTAGGATTAGTTATTTTTATTTATTTTATTTTTAGGTTTTATTTAGTTTAGGTATAGGTTTTTAGGGTTTAGGGTTTAGGGTTTGGGGTTTAGGGTTTAGGGTGTAGGGTTGTAGGTTTTAGGGTTGAGGGTTTAGGGTTTAGGGTTTAGGGTTTAGGGTTTATGAATTAGGGTTTTGGGGTTTAGGGTTTAGGGTTTAGAGTTTATTTAATTTTCTTTTTTTATTTATTTTAGTTTCTTTTATTTTTTATTTTTATTTAAGTTTTTTTATTTTTATTTAGATTAGTTTATTTATTTTTGGTTTTTTTAATTTAGTTTAGGTTATTTATTTTAGTTTATTTTTTAGATTTAAGTTTATGTTTATGTTTATCTTTAGTTTAGTTTTATTTTTATTTTATTTTAAATTTATGTTTTTTATTTAATATTTTTAGGTTTAACTTTTAGGTTTTTATTTTAGGTTTTATTTTTTAGTTATGTTTCAAATTATTTTTGGTTTTTTTCTTAGGGTTTATGTTTAGGTTTATTTTTTGTTTATTTTAGGTTTTATTTTTTTTAGTTTACTATATTTTAGTTTAGGTTTAGATTTATTTTAATTTTATTTTAAGTTTTGGTTATTTTAGGTTAGGGTTTAGGTTTTATTTTTTATTTATTTTTAGATTTATTTTTTAAGTTTAGATTTTTTTAATTTTAGGATTATTTTATTTTTAATTTAGTTTTGTTTTTATTTTTTATTTTACTTTCTTTTCAAGTTTAGGTTTAGAGTTTAGGTTAAGTTTTTATTTTATTTTATTTTGGTTTAGGTTTTTTATTTATTTTATTTTTAGATTTAATTTAGTTTAGGTTTAGGTTTTTACCTTTTTAGGGTTTAGGGTTTAGGGTTAGTTGAGAGTTTAGAGTTTAGGGCTTAGGGTTTGGGGTTTAGGGTTTAGGGTTTAGGGTTTAGGGTTTAGGGTTTAGGTTTGGGTTTAGGGTTTAAGGTTTAGGGTTTTAGGGTTTAAGGTTTAGGGTTTAGGGTTTTTAGGGTTTTTAGGATTTTAGGGTTTAGGTTTTAAGTTTAGGGTTTCAGATTTTTGGTTTTTTTAATAGAGAACAAATTCACATTCAACATTTCTTTTTTTCAATTTCATCAACCAAGTAACACGCCATGTTTTCTAAGACACAAGCAACAACATAGATAAAAAATAAGCACGCATAGAGCAAATCAAAATCCTAGATAACTAGAACCATCTCTACTGTAAAGACACAGTTCCTTAAGTAGTAGATCGGATTGGTCATTCTTTAGTTTTTCTAATTCCCATCAAAATAACCTCGGCCTCTAGACTTATTTTTTATTTTTAGGTTTCGGGCTAGAATTATTTTACTATAGTTTTAATTTATTTTTTATTTTTTTAAATTAAGTAAACTAGAAGGTTTAGGTTTAATTAATTTAATTAATTTTTTTTTAATTTTTTTTTCTTTTTTTTATTTTTTATTTTTATTTAGGTTTAGTTTTATTTTTATTTAGTTTTATTTATTTATTTTAGGTTTTTTTATTTCAGTTTAGGTTTTTTATTTTATTTTATTTTTTATGTTTAGGTTTATTTTTTTAGTTTTGTTTTATTTTTATTTTATTATTCATGTTTAGGTTTTATTTTTTTTTTTTTTAGGTTTAGGTTTAGGTTTTTATTTAATTGTTTTTAGGTTTAGGTTTTAAATTTTTATTTTAGGTTTATTTTCAAGTTTTATTTTTTAGTTTAGGTTTTGGTTTATTTTTAGTGTATTTTATTTTATTTAGGGTTTAGGTTTGGGTTTAGGTTTAGTTTATTTTGGGTTTAGGTTTAGGTTTATTTATTTTACTTTTGTTAGTTTAGGTTTATTTTATTTTTTATTTATTTATGTTTAGTTTTTTTTTATTTTAGGGTTTATGTTTTATTATTTTTATTTTTAGGTTTATTTTTTCGGTTTAAGTTTTATTTAGTTTTATTTTATTTTATTTTATTTAGGTTTATTTTATTTTTATTTTAGGTTAATTTTTATTTTATCTAGGTTTTTTTATATTTTTTAGTTTAGTTTAGTTTTTATTATTATTTTATTTTCTTTTTTAGGTTTAGGTTTAGGTTTAAGTTTAGGTTTTGATTTTAATTTACGTTTTTATTTTACTTTAATTTTTTATTTTAGTTTGGTGTAGGTTTTTTATTTATTTTATTTTTAGGATTTATTTAGTTTAGGTTTAGCTTTTTAGCTTTTTATGGTTTATGGTTTAGGGTTAGTAGATGGTTTAGGGTTTATGGTTTAGGGTCTAGGGTTTAGGTTTTAGGGTTTAGGGTTTAGGGTTTAGGTTTTAGGGTTTAGGGTTTAGGGTTTAAGATTTTAGGGTTTAGGGTTTGGGGTTTATGTTTTGAGGGTTTAGGTTTTAAGTCTTGGGTCTATGTTTTAGTTTAGGGTTTAGGGTTCTTGGTTTTTTTTATTTTTTTACAAAGAACAAATTTAGATTTAACATTTCTTATTTTTGATTTTATCAACCAAGTAACACTATAATTTTTCTAAGACATAAGTGATGACATAGATAAAAAATGAGCATACATAGAGCAAAACCAAAGACAGTTCCATAAGCAGCAAATCAGATCAACCATCTTCAGTTTCTCCAGTTCCCATGAGAACCACCACAGTTGTAACCTCCGTTGCTCCTCTCATGACCATAACCACCACTACTCCGACCACCACCTACATATCCACCAGCACCTCTAGATCCCCCCCATTCTATGATAAGCGCCACCTCCACCTTCACCTCCACGCTAGATCTAGCCAGAGTTGTGGTGATGTTCCTGCCATCAAGGTTATGCACATTCTTAGGGTTTAAGTTTAGGTTTAGGTTTATTAGGTTTTATGGTTTAGGTTTATTTTTTTTTTTTAATTTATTTAGTTACTTTAGCTTTAATTTTAGGGTTAAGATTTAGGGTTTAAGGTTTGGGGTTTAGGGTTTTAGGTTTTAGGATTTATGCTTTTAGGGTTTAAGGTTTAGGATTAAGGTTTAGGGTTTAGGGTTTAGAATTTATGGTTTTTTAAGGTTTAGGGTTTAAGATTAGTTTTTGGGTTTAGGGTTTTTTTTTTAAATTAAGTATACCGGTAGGTTTAGGTTTATTTAGTTTACTTAGTTTATTTTTATTTTTTATTTTTATTTTTATTTAGTTTAGTTTATCCATTTTAGGTTTAATTATTTTTGTTTTAGATTATTTTATTTTTTAGTTTATTTTTAGGTTTAGATTTATGTTTAGGTTTAGTTTTATTTTTTAGGTTTAGATTTAAATTTTTTCAGGTTAATGTTTTTATTTTACTTTTTTAGATTTATGTTTTAGGTTTTTATTTTAAATTTATTTTTTACATTTTATATTTTAGTTTTAGTTTAGGTTTATTTTTAGTTTATTTTATTTTCTCTAGTTTAAGTTTAGGTTTGGGTTTAGTTTATTTGATTTAGGTATAGGTTTAATTTATTTTAGTTTAGTTTATTTTAGTTTAGGTTTAGGTTTATTTTATTTTTATTTTAGATTTAGGTTTTTTCTTAGCTTAAGGTTTAGGTTTTTTTATTTATTTTTAGGCATTATTTTGAGGTTTATTTTTTAGGTTCAGCTTTAAGTTAGTTTTATTTTATTTTATTTTATTTTATGTTTATTTTATTTTATTTATGTTTTAGTTTTCATCTTATAAGGTTTTTCTTCTTAGGTATATTTTATTTTTTAGTTTAGTTTAGGTTTTTCTTTATTTTATTTTAGTTTATCTTTATTTTTTATTTTATTTAATTTTTAGGTTTAGGTTTTGGTTTTAGTTTAGGTTTCTTTTTATTTTTTAATTTTATTTAGGTTCAAGTTTTATTTATTTATTTTATTTTTAATTTTTATTTGGTTTAAAGTTTTAGGTTTTAGTTGAGTTTAGAGTTTAAGGTTAGCATTTAGGGTTTAGGGTTAGGGTTTAGTGTTTAAACTTTATGGTTTAGGGTTATTAGGGTTTTAGGTTTAGGAGTTTAAGGTTATCTTAGGGTTTAGAAGTTTAAGGGTTTAGGTTTAAGTTTATAAGTTTAAGTTAGGGTTAGGTTTTATAGTTTAGGGTCCAGGTTTAAGTTAATTTAGTTAGTTTTAGGGTTTAGGTTTTTTTCAAAAAAAAAAAATTAAGAAACCCAGTAGTTTTTTAATTATTTAGTTTATTATTTATTTATTTTAGTTAATTTTATTTTCTTTATTTAAGTTTATTTTTATATTTTATTTTATTTATTTTAGGTTTATTTATTTTAATTTAGTTTTATTTTAGTTTATTTTATGTCTTAGTTTTATCTTTAGTTTAATTTATTTTGATTTTAGTTTAGGTTTAGGTTTATTTCTATTTTGATGTTTTAGGTTTTATTTTATTTTTTTAGTTTTGGTTTTAGGTTTTTATTTTAGGTTTAATTTTAGGTTAAATTATTTAGTTTAGTTTTAGTTTTATATTTGGTTTATTTTAATGTATTTAGTTTGAGGTTTAGTTTATTTTAGGTTTAGGTTTAGGTTTTATTTATTTTAGTTTAGTTTATTTTACTTTAGGTTTAGGTTTATTTTAGTTTATTTATTTTATTTTTATTTTAAGAATAGATTTTATTTTGCTTTTAGGATTTGGGTTTTATTTTATTTTATTTTTTTAGGTTTAGGATTTTATATTTTTTTTTTATATATTAGGATTTTTCCATTTATGTTTATTTTTAATTTATTTAGGTTTATTTTATTTTATAGTTTAGTTTAGGTTTTTATTTATTTTTTTTATTTAGTTTTAATTTTTTTATTTCATTTTATTTTTAGGGTTAGGTATAAGTTTAAGTTTATGTTTTATTTTATTTTATTTTTTATTTTATTAAGGTTTTTTATTATTTATTTTATTTAGGTATTTAGTTTTAGGCTCAGTTTAGGGTTTAGGTTTAGGGTTTAGGGTAGGGTTTTGATTTTAGTGCCCAGTGGATCAGATTTAGGTGTGGTCAAGATTTTGTGATTTTAGGGCGGTTTCATGGTAGTGGTTTTAGAAGGTTTAGGGTTTGGTTTTATATTTGTTTTTATTTTTCTTAAATTTTAATTTTTTAAATTACAAACCTTAGTAGTTTATTTTATTCATGTTTTATTTATTTTAGTTTATTTTATTTTGTTATTTTTTATTTTTATTTAGGTTTATTTTATTTTTCTTTAGTTTAGTTTATTTATGTTAGGTTAATTAATTTTAGTTTATTTTTTAGATTTAGGATTAGGTTTAGGTTCAATTTTTAGTTTAGTTCAATTTTTGTTTTATTTTTTAAGTTTAGGTTTTATTATTATTTGTAGGTTTAGGTTTAGGTTTTAGGTTTTATTTTTTTTTAAGCATTATTTTAGTTTAGGTTTATTTTATTTTATTTTATTTTATTTTATTTTTGTCTAGGTTTAGGTTTTTTTTTTTTAAGGTTTAGGTTTTATTTATTTTAGTTTATTTATCTTATAGTTTAGGTTTATATTACCATTATTTTAGGTTTAGGTTTTTTTTATTTTATTTTAGGGTTCAGGTTTTGTTTTTTTACTTTTAGGTTTATTTTATAGGTTTAGGTTTTTATTTAATTCATTTTATTTTATTTTAAGTTTATTTTATTTTTATTTTAGGTTTAGTTTTATTTTATTTAGGTTTTAATTTTTAATTTTTTAGGTTTTTATTTATTTTATTTTAGAATAGTTTCTAATTTTTATTTTATTTTCCTTTTAGCTTTAGGTTTAGGTTTATGTTTTAGTTTATGTTTTTATTCTATTTTATTTTATTTTATTTATTTTGTTTTGGTTTTTAATTTATTTTTAGGTTTTATTTAGTTTAGGTTTAGGTTTTAGCTTTTAAGGTTTAGGGTTTAGGGTTTAGGTTTTAGGTTTTCATTTTAGGTTTATTTTTAGTTTTTATTTTTTAGTTTAGGTTTAGGTTAACTTTTCACTTAGTTTATTTTATTTAGTTTAGGATTTAGGTATGATTAATTTTAGGTTTAGGTTTTAATTGTTTTAGTTTAGTTTATTTTTATTTATGTTTTGGTTTATTTTATTTCATTTATTTTATTTTTATTTTAGGTTTAGTTTTTATTTTTAGTTTAGGGATTGGGTTTTGTTTTAATTTATTTGTAGGTTTTATTTTGAGATTTATCTTTTAGGTTTAGGTTGTTATTTAGTTTTTATTTTAGGTTGATTTATTTATTTATTTTACATTTAATTTTAATTATATTTATTTTTTTTATTCTTAAGTTTATTTTATTTTTTAGTTTACTTTAGGTTTTTATTTATTTTATTTTAGTTTATTTTTATTAGGTTATTTTATTTAAATTTTAAGTTTAGGTTAAGGTTTTTATTTTATTTTATTTTTTTATTTTATTTAGATTTAGGTGTTTTTATTTTTTTATTTTTAGGTTTTATTTAGTTTAGGTTTAAGTTTTAAGGTGGTGAATTTAGTGTCAGGGTCTGAGGGTGATTTAGTGGTTTAGTCCATGGCCTTTTGTGGTTTAGGATCTTTTAGGGTTTATGGTTAAGTGTGTTAGTTTATGGCCCAGATTTAGTTTGTGTTTGGGTTTATGGTTTGGTCAGTGGCCCATGATTTAGGGTCAGGATAGGTTAAGTGTTTAGGGTTTAGTGTCTGGGGCCCAGGGTCAGGTTTATGGTCCCAGTTTAGGGTTAGTTTAGGGTTTAGGTCAGTGGGTTTTGTGATCAGAACTCAGCCTGGATTTAGGTTTTTTTTAAAACAAATTTAAGTAAACCACCGGCTCAGTCTTTAGTTTATTTTAATATTAATTATTTTATTTTATCTTTATTTATATTCAGGCCCATGGTTTAGCCCAAAGTTTAACATTTGGGTAGGCCTGGGGGGAGGGCCTGTGGTTGTGGCCCAGGGAAGGTTTATGGTTGTGGGGTTAGGGTCAGGCCTGTTTAGGGTTTAGGTTAGTTTAGGGTTTAGTGTGGGGTTTAGGGTTTATGGTTGGTGTTTGGGTTTAGTGTTTAGGGTTTAGGGCCTGGGGTAATGTAGGGATATTTTAGTTTAGGGTTTAGGGTTAAGGCTTTATTTTAGGTTTTTTTTCTTTAGGTTAAGTGGCATGTTTAGGTTTATTTAGTTTATTTATGTTTTTTTAAAGTTTATTTAGTTTATTTCTCATTTTTATTTACTTTAGTTAATCTTTTAGGTTTAGGTTGAGGTTTATGTTTATTTCTTAATTTATATAAATTTTTATTTTATTTTTTAGGTTTAGGTTTATGTTTTCATTTTATTTTTTTAGGTCTAAGATTTAGATTTTATTTTAGGTTTATTTTTAGGTTTTATTTTTTAGTTTAGGTTTAGGTTTATTTTAGTTTATTTTATTTTTATTTAGTTTGTATTTAGGTTTTATTTATTCTAGTTTAGTTTATTTTATTTAGGTTTAGTTTATTTTATTTTATTATTTTAGGTTTAGGCTTTTTTTTTTTAGTTTAAGATTTAGGTTTTATTTCTTTATTTATTTTTAGGTTTATTTTTTGGTTTGAATTTTATTTTTATTTATTTTATTTTTTAGGTTTATTTTATTTTTATTTTTTGTTTAGTTTTATTATATTTAGGTTTTTATTTTAGGTTTATTTTATTTTTTAGTTTAGTTTTAGGTTTTATTTATTATATTTTAATTTAGTTTTATTTTTTATTATATTTTAATATTAGGTTTAGGTTTAGGTTTTGGTTTATGTTTCAGTTTTAGTTTAGGTTTTTATTTTATTGTATTTTTAGGTTTTTTTTAGTTTAGGTTTAGATTTTTAGGTTTTCAAGGTTTAGGGATTAGGGTTTAGGGTTTAGAGTTTAGGGTTTGGGGTTTAGGGTTTAGCCTAGTTAGGTTTAGTTTTAGGGTTGTGGGTCTAGGGTTGTAGGTTTAGTGTTTAGGGTTTAAGGATTATGGTTAGTTTTAGTGTTTAGGTTTTAGGGTTTATGGTTTAGGTTTTTTCTTTAAAAAAAATTAAGTAAACTAGTAGGTTTAGGTTTATTTAGTTTACTTAATTATTTTTTTTATTTTAATTTATTTTATTTTTTATATCTATTTAAATATATTTTTTATTTTTATTTAATTTAGTTTATTTATTTTAATTTAAGTTTTTTATTTTAGTTTATTTTTTATTTTTAGGTTTAAGTTTATTTTTAGTTGAGTTTAATTTTATTTTATTTTTAGTTTTAGTTTTGGTTTGGTTTAGGGTTTAGTTTAGGTTTAGGGTTTAGGGTTTTAGGGTTATGGTGGGGTTTAGGGTTTAGGGTTTAGTGTTTAGCAGGTTTAAGGTTTAGGGTCCGGGGTTTAGGGTTATAGGTGGGTCAGTTCCCGGGTTTAGAGTTAGATTTAAGGTTTAGGGTTAAGGATTATTTTATTTTGTTTTATTTTATTTTTTATTTTTAGGGCTTAAGGTATAGTTTTTAGGATATAGGTTTTTGGTTTAGGGTTCTAGTTTTAGTTCAGGTTTATTTTAAATTAAGTAAACTAGTAGATTTAGGTTTTTTTTAGTTTATTTTTTATTTATTTTAGTTTTTTATTAATTTTTCATATAAGTTAATTTTTATTTTTATATAGTTTATTTTATTTTTTTAGGTTTATTTATTTTAGTTTAGGATTTTTTATTTTAGTTTATTTTTCTGGTTTAGGTTTAGGTTTATGTTTATTTTTTTAGTTTAGTTTTATTTTTATTTTATTTTTAAGGTTTAGGTTTTGGTTTTTATTTTATTTTTTTAAGTTTAGGTTTTAGGTTTTTATTTTAGGTTTATTTTTAGTAATTTTTTTTAGTTTAGGTTTTAGTTTATTTTTAGTTTATTTTATTTTATTTAATTTAGGGTTTAGGTTTAGTTTATTATAGGTTTAGGCTTAGGATTTATTTATTTAGTTTAATTTATTTTAGTTTAGGTTTAGGTTTATTATATTTTATTTATTTTAGGTTTAGGTTTTTTCTTTTAGTTTAAGATTTAGGTTTAGGTTTTATTTTTTTATTTATTTTTAGGTTTAATTTCTAGGTTTAGGTTTTTATTTAGTTTTTAGTTTATTTTAATTTAGGTTTATTTAATTTTTATTTTTTGTTTAGCTTTTGTTTTTAGGTTTATTTTATTTTTAGTTCAGTTTAGGTTTTTATTTCTTTTGTTTTAGTTTAGCTTTTATTTTTTTTATTTTTTTTATTTTTAGGTTTATGTTTAGGTTTAGGTTTTAGTTTAGTATTTTATTTCATTTTACTTTATTATTTTATTTAGGTTTAGGTTTTTTTATTTATTTTATTTTGAGGTATTATTTTGTTTAACTTTTTTGGGTTTAGGGATTATGGTTTAGGGTTTAGGGTTTAGGGTTTAGAGTTTAGGGTTTAGGGTTGTAGGTTTTATGATTTAAGGTTTAGGGTTTAGGTTTAGGGTTCAGGTTTTAATTTAGGGTTTAAAATTTTTGGTTTTTTTTATTTTTAGCAGAGAACAAATTCAGATTCAACATTTCTTTTTTTATTTCATCAACCAAGTAACACAACAAGTTTTCTAAGACACAAGCGATGACATAGATAAAAAATGAGCACGCATAGAACAAATCAAAAATCCTAGATAATTAGAATTGTGTCTACTATAAAGACAATTTCATAAGCAGTAGATCGGATCGACCATTCTTCAGTTTCTCCAGTTCCCATCAAAACCACCTCGGCCTCTCGAGTAGCATGATCCACCATCATATCCCCGGTCTCTACCTTCGCCACCACCACGGCTGTAACCTCTGTCGTTCCTCCCACCTCCATAACCACCACTGCTCTGACCACCACCTCGATATCCACCAACACCTCTAGATACCCCACCACCATTGCGATAACTGCCGCCTCCACCTCCAGATAACCCACCACCAATTTTATTTTAGGTTTATTTTTTAGGTTTAGGTTTATTAGGTTTTAGGGTGTAGGTTTATTTTATAATTTATTTAGTTACTTTAGGTTTAGGTTTATGGTTTGGGGTTTATAGTAAGTGCTTATTTTAGGGTTTGTGGATTGGGGATTTATGGTATGTAGTTTGGGCTTGTGATTGTGATTAGGGTTTAAGGTTTTGTGGTTTGGGGCTTAGGGTTTTAGGGTTTGTGATTATACATTTAGGGTTGCAGTTTGTGTGGATTTGGCTAAGGCCTGGGGCCTAGTGGCCAGGATCTAGGGCTCAATGCCTAGGGCTTCCAGGATTTGTGGTTTGCTGACTTCTTAACAAAGCAAACCCATGCTTTAGGATTTAGTGTTTAGTTTAGTTTAGGGTTTAGTTTTTTTTTTAAATTGAGAGATAGGTTTAGGTTTATTTGGTTTATTTTATATATTTATTTAGGGTTATTTTTATTTTATTTAGTTTAATTTATTTATTTTAGTTTAGGTTTTTATTTTAGTTTATTTTTTAGGTTTAGGTTTAGGTTTAAGTTTATTTTTAGTTTAGTTTAGTTTTAAATTTATTTTTTAGGTTTTATTTTTTATTTGTAGGTTTAGGTTTAGGCTTTTATTTTATTTTTTTAGGTTTATGTTTTTGGTTTTTATTTTAGGTTTGTTTTTAGGCTTAATTTTTTTAGTTTCATTTTAGGTTTATTTTTAATTTATTTTATTTTATTTAGTTTAGGGAGGTTTAGGTTATTTTAAGTTTAGGATTAGGTTTATTTATTTTAGTTTAGTTAATTTTAGATTAGGTTTTGGTTTATTTTATTTTGTTTATTTTAGGTTTAGGTTTTTTAAGTTTTGGGTTTAGGTTTTTTAATTTATTTAGATTTTATTTTAGGTTTATTTTGAGGTTTATTTTATTTTATTTTAAGGTTTATTTTATTATTTAGGTTTTTTTATTTTTGGTTTATTTTATTTATATGGTTTACTTTAGGTTTTATTTATTTTATTTTTTTTGTTTATATTTTTTATTTTATTTTATCTTTAGGTTTAGGTTTACGTTTAGGTTTTAGTTTGGGTTTTTATTTAATTTAATTATTTTATTTAATTTAGGTTTTGATTTTTTATTTATTTCTTTTTAGGTTTTACTTAGTTAGGCTTAGGTTTTTAGGTTTTTAGGGTTTAGGGTTTAGGGTTTAGGGTTTTAGGGTTTAGAGTTTAAGGTTTAGGGTTTAGGGTTTTTTGTTTTGGGTTTAGGGTTTAGGGTTTAGGGTTGAGGGTTTTGGGTTTTAGGGTTTAGGGTTAATGGTTCAGGGTTGTAGGTTTAGGGTTTAGGGTTTAGGGTTTTTTTAGGTTTTTAATTTAGGTTTAGTTTTAGGGTTGGTTGATTTTTCAACATTTCTTCTTTTCTATTTCATAAACCAAGCTTCACACCAAGTTTTCTAAGTCACAATCGAAGATATAGTTAAAAAATGAGCACACATAGAGCAAATCAAAAACCCTAGATAGCTAGAACTGTCTCTATTGTAAAGACATAGTTCCATAAGCAGCAGATCAAATTGACCGTTCTTCAGAAACCGTAGATAGCTAGAACCACCCCGACATCTAGAGTAGCCGGATTCACGATCGTATCCCTGATCTCTCCCGCCACCACCACCATTGTTGTAACCTTTGTTGCTTCTCCCACCTTGAAACCCACCACTACTCTGACCACCACCTTGATATCCACTAGCACCTCTAGAACCCCCACCACCACTATGATTATTGTCGCCTCCGCTTTCGCCTCCACCATTAGATCTAGAATGAGCCTAGTTGACGGAGATGTTCATGCCATCAAGGTTCTGCCTATTCCTTGGGATTAGGTTTAGGTTTAGGGTTATTTAGTTTTAGGGTTTAGGTTTACTTTTTTAATTTATGTTACTTTATTTAGTTTTGTTTAGGGTTTGTGGTTTAGGGTTTAGGGTTTAGGGTTTAGAGTTTAGGGTTTAGGGTTTTAGGGTTTGCTTTTAGGGTTTAGGGTTTAGGGTTTAGGGTTTAGTATTTTTTAAGGTTTAGGGTTGTAGGTTTAAGGTTTTGGGTTTTGGGTTTAGGATTTAAGGTTTACTATTTTTTCTTTTTTTATAAAAAATTAAGTAAACCAATAGGTTTATTTAGTTAATATTATTTTTTAGTTTATTTTATTTTATTTATTTAGGTTTATTTTGAATTTTATTTAATTTAGTATTTATTTTGGTTTGTTTATTTAGTTTAGGTTTATTTTATTTTATTTTTTAGTTTAGTTTAGGTTTATTTTTAGTTTTATTTTATTTTAGGTTTATTTTTTATTTTTAGGTTTAGGTTAGGTTTTTTATTTTTTTTAAGGTTTAGGGTTTAGGTTTTTTATTTTAGGTTTATTTTAGATTTTATTTTTTAGTTTAGGTTTAAGTTTATTTTAGTTTATTTTATTTTATTTAGGTTAGGTTTAGGTTTCAATTTTAATTATTTTAGTTTAGTTTATTTAAGTTTTGGATTAGGGTTATTTTATTTTCTTTATTTCTTTATTTTAGATTTAAGTTTTTTTAGTTTAGGGTTTAAGTTTAATTTTTCATTTATTTTTAGGTTTTACTTTTAGGTTTATTTTTTAAGTTTAGGTTTTTATTTAGTTTTTATTTTATTTTATTTTAGGTTTATTTTATTTTATTTTAGTTTATTTTTTTTTATTTTTTTATTCTTAGGTTTATTTTATTTTTTTAGTTTAGTTTAGGTTTTATTTATTTATATTTTAGTTTATTTTTTTTTTTTTTTTATTTTAGGTTTAGGTTTATATTTTATTTTATTTTTTATTTCATTTAGGTTTAGGTTTTTATATTTTATTTATTTTAGGTTTAGGTCTTTAGGTTTTTAGGGTTTAGTGTTTAGGGTTTAGGGTTTAGGGTTTAGTGTTCAGGGTGTTAGGGTTTAGTGTTTTAGGGTTTAGGTTTAGGGAAAGGTTTAGGGTTTACTGTTTAGGCTTTATGGTTTAGGGCTTTAAGGATTTACGGTTTTTTTTAAAAAAAATTATGTAAATCGGTAGGTTTAGGTTGATTTAGTTTATTTTATTTTTTTATTTTTTTATTTTTATTTTTTATTTTTATTTAGTTGATTTTATTTATTTTAGGTTTATTTATTTCAGTTTAGGTTTTTTACTTTAGTTTATTTTTTAAGGTTTAGTTTTGGTTTTGGTTTATTTTTAGATGAGTTTTATTTTTTTTATATTTTGGTTTTTATTTATTTTTTAGGTTTAGGTTTAGGCTTTTATTTTATTTTTTTTAGGTTTAGGTTTTAGGTTTTATTTTAGGTTTATTTTTTGTTTTTTTTTTAGTTTAGTTTAGGTTAATTTTTTATTTATTTTATTTTATTTAGTTTAGGTTTTAGTTAGGTTTGTTAGGTTTTTATTTTATTATTTAGTTTAGGTTTTTTATTTTATTTTATTTTATTTTATTTTAGGTTTAGTTTTATTTTATTTATTTTATTTTTAGTTTAGTTTAGGTTCTTATTTATTTATTTTAGTTTAGTTTTATTTATATTTTATTTTCCTTTAGTTTAGGTTTTATTTTTTTAGTTTAGTTTATTTATTTTAGGTTTATTAGTTTAGGTTTAGGTTTTAACTTTTAGTGGTTAGGGTTTATAGTTTAGGGTTTAGGGTTGGTTTAGGTTTTTTGGGTTTAGGGTTTAGGGTTTAGCATTTGGTGTTTAGGGTAGGTTTAGGGTTTTGAGTTTAGGTATAGGTTTAATGGTTTTAGTTTAGGGTTTAGGTTTTTTTTTTAGGGTTTAGGGTTTTAGGGTTTAGGGTTTAGGGTTTGGGTTTAGGGTTTTAGGTGTTGGGTTTAGGGTTTAGGTTTAGGTTTAGGTTTAGGATTTAGGGTTTAGTGTTTAGGTTTTAGGTTTTAGGTTCAGGGTTTTGGTTTATGGCTTGTGGTTTAGGTTTTAGGCTTAGTGTTAGGGTATAAGGTATAGCATTAGGGTTTTTTTATTTTTTAGTTTTTTTTATTTTTTAGGGTTGAGGGTTTATGGTTTAGGGTTTAGTTTTTTTAGGTTTGTTTAGGTTTTATTTTAGGCTTTAGGGTTTTTAGTTTTTTTAATAATGAACAAATTCAAATTCAACATTTCTTGTTATTGATTTCATCAACCAAGTAACACACCAAGTTCTCTAAGACCTGGCGGCGACATAGATAAAAAATGAGCATGAGCAAAGCAAAAATCCTAGATAAGTAGAACCATCTCTACTGTAAAGACACAGTTTCATAGTAGTAGATCGGATCGGCATTCTTCAGTTTCTCCAGTTCCCATCAGAACCACCAAAGCCTCTCGAGTAGCGGGATCCACCATCATATCCAATATCTCCCTTCGCCACCACCATGGCTGTAACCTCGATGCTCCTCCTGCCTCTATAACAACCATTGCTCTGACCACCACCTCCATATTCACGAGCACCTCTAGATCCCCCACCATCACAATAAGCCCAGTCTTCACCTCCTTTGCGGATCTAGATGAGCTAGTTGACGGTGATGTTCCTGATGTCAAGGTTATGCCCATTCTTAAGGTCTAGGTTTAGGTTTAGGTTTATTAGGTTTTAGGGTTTAGGTTTATTTTATAATTTATTTAGTTACTTTAGGTTTAGGTTTAGGGTTTGGGGTTTATGATTTGAGGTTTAGGGTTTAAGGTTTAGCATTAAGATTTATAATATAGGGTTTGGGTTTAGGGTTTAGGGATTAGGGTTTATTGGTTTAGGGTTTAGGGTTTAGGGTTTTTTAGGGTGTAGGGTTTATGGTTATAGGTTTAGGGTTGTAGGCTTAGGATTTAGGGTTTAAGGTTTAGGGTTTATGTTTAAGATTTAGGGTTTAAGGTTTAGGGTTTAGGGTTTATGATTTAGGGTTTATGGTTTTTTCTTTAATAAAGTAAACTGATAGGTTTAGGTTTATTTAGTATATTTAGTTTATTTTTTGTTTATTTTAGTTTACTTTATTTTTTCTTCTTATTTAGGTTTATTTTTTATTTTTATTTAGTTTAGTTTATTTATTTTAGGTTTATTTATTTAAGTTTATTTAGGTTTAGGTTTGTTATTTATTTTTAGTCGAGTTTTATTTTTATTTTATTTTTTAGGTTTAGGTTTTATTTTTTATTTTAGATTTAAGTTTAGGTTTTATTTTATTTTTTTTTTTTTGGTTTAGGTTTTACGTTTTATTTTAGGTTTATTTTTAGGTTTTATTTTTAGTTTAGGTTTAGGTTTATTTTTAGTCTATTTTATTTTATTTAGTTTAGGTTTAGGTTTAGGTTTAGTTTATTTTAGGTTTAGGTTTAGGTTTTATTTATTTTAGTTTAGTTTATTTTACTTTAGGTTTAGGTTTATTTTATTTTATTTATTTTATTTTATTTTATGTTTAGGTTATTTTTGTTTAGAGTTTAGGTTCTATTTTTTATTTATTTTATGATTTACTTTTAGGTTTAGGTTTTTATTTAGTTTTTATTTTTTTATTTTAGGTTTATTTATTTTTATTTTAAGTTTAGTTTTTATTTTATTTAGGTTTTTTATTCTGAGGTTTGTCTTATTTTTTAGTTTAGTTTTATTTATTTTATTTTAGTTTTTTTAGGTTTAGGTTGAGGTTTTTATTTTATTTTACTTTTATATTATTTAGGTTTAGGTTTCTTTATTTAATTTAATTTTATGTTTTATTTAGTTTAGGTTTGGGTTTTTAGGTTTTTAAGGTTTATAGTTGATGATTTAGGGTTTAGGGTTTAGGGTTTAGGGTTATGGTTTAGGTTTCATGGTTTAGGGTTTAGTGTTTAGGCTTTAGGGTTTATGAGTTTTAGTGTTTATGGTTTAAGGTTTAGGTTTAGTGTTTAGGGTTAGCTTTGGGTTTTAGGTTAGTTTTGGGTTTAGGGTTTCTGATTTAGGTTAGTTTTGAGTTAGGTATTATGGTTTTAGGTTTTAGGGTTTAGTGTCTGGGTTAGGGTTTAGGGTTTAGGGTTTAGGGTTTAGGGTTTTTTTTGGGTTTAAAGTTTAGGGTTTGTTTTATGGTTTAAGGTTTAGGGTTAAGGATTTAGTGTTTCGGGTTTAGGATTTAGGGTTTCTTATAAATTAAGTAAATCGGTAGGTTTAAGTTTATTTAGTTTAATTTTTATTTATTTTAGTTTATAATTTTATTTAAGTTTATTTTTTATTTTTATTTAGTTTAATTTATTTATTTTAGGTTTTTTTTTTTAGTTTAGGTATTTTATTTTAGTTTATTTTTTAGGTTTAGGTTTATGTTTATTTTTTAGTTTAGGTTTATTTTTATTTTATTTTTTAAGTTTAGGTGTTATTTTTTCTTTTAGGTTTATGTTTAGGTTTTTATTTTATTTTTTACGTTTAGGTTTTAGGTTTTCATTTTAGGTTTGTTTGTAGGTTTTCTTTTTTTAGTTTAGGTTTAAGTTTATTTTTTGTTTATTTTATTTTATTTAGTTTAAGGTTTAGGTTTAATTTATTTTAGGATTAGATTTAGGTTTTATTTATTTTAGTTTAGTTTATTATAGTTTAGGTTGGTTTATTTTATTTGGTTTATTTTAGTTTTAGGTTTTTTTAGTTTAGGGAAAGGTTGAGACTCGATTCTGAAAAGGGACAACAAAATTTGTGAGTAAACTTTCAAAAGAAGGGTTATCAATAAAAAGGGCTACCAATATAAGAGAAGAAAATCATCTAGCCATCATTGCTAACAAACCAGTGCACGACCAACAATGCCGTCAAGAACAAGGAACATCCATCAAAGGGAAAAATAAGAAACAAACCAAACAACCAACCAAAGACATAGAGACACCAACCACAATAGAAGAAGAGTTGAAGAAAAGCACCAACCCCAACCAAGTGGGACCATAACCAAGTGAGACGAAAAACCACCAACCAAATAGCCATAGAATTGTAGAACAAAAGTAGACTGAAATGAAGGAAAGACATAGAAAAAAAGCCCAAAACCAATGAGAGTAACCAAAACCACAAGGAAACATATAGAACATAAAGGGAACAAACAACCAAAGAAAGGAAGCCGACCAACCAAAAAGTGAAACAAAATAGAGGGATAAGAAGAAAAAGGAAAGGAGGCAACAACAGAATAGAATACCACCAGTAATCACCCCAACAAAGAAAGCAAGAGAAGCCACCACGAGGAAAGAAACTAAGTCAATCTACATAAGGAAAACCATCTAAGTTAGAAAGGCCTCTTAATTTCTTAGGAATAATATCATTGATAAACAATGTAAAATCATAGAGGTTGCTCCCTAAGCTAGCTAAAAATCAGCACGATTGCCTTCCCTCAAAATATGAGTCATTTTAAATGAAAGTTTAGAAATAATGGCTTATATATTCATAATTAAATAGAAAAGCTCAGCATTACTCTTGTGATTAGAATTGATCATAGCAACAACTATCTCGACAACAGATTCCAACCAAATAGTAAGAAAATTTATGTCCAAACAAAGCTTAAGAGCATGATAAACATTCATCAATTCATCCATAATAACAGAAGTAGTACAGAGAGGAGTGGAAAAATCCAAGATAATATTCCCAAGACTATTTCAAAAATACCACCACAACGACTTGTTAAGTGCAATAGAGCCATCGTATTAATTTTAATACAACAATTAAGAGGCTTAATCCAATAAATGATTTTATAAGTAGGGTGAGTCATAAAAGGAAACTTGATACCCAACTTAGAGGCAACAAACTTGCAACCTTTATAATTAGTACCACTAAGAAGAGCAACCTTATGTAAAAATAAAATCTTACCTTTAGTCTTCATAATAATCCTCTTACGATTCATAGGCACATTACGATGCTTAACATCAATTCTTAAGCCAAATAAACCAAATTAAAGTAAAAGCACAATTTTGATATGCCTTTGATAGTATTTAGAAAATAAGAGTTAAGAAGTTCCATTAAAGAAAGCTTACCGTTAAAAGAACTTAAATTAAATAACTCCTCATACTAACCCCAATCTTTAGAGGCAATGGCACCATTAACAGAAACATGACTAACATTCTCAATATGAAAGCCACACATGCATTTAGATAGAAGATAAAGGCCTTCATCCAAAAGTAAAGAATCAACAACAATAAAACCCTTAAAATCCTCCAAATAAGAATCAAATAAGAGGTAGAATAATATTATTCCAAATTTTAAGAAAGATAGGAGAAGAGGGTTTATTAACTCAAATATGTTGCCAAGTATCTTTAAGGGAAAAATCACCATTACTAGAAATCTGTAAAGAACTTGATCAGAATAGTACCATCAATAATATTGGTGATATTATTACAAATGGATTCAGGAATCAAATCATTTAAGAGAGACTGATTCCAATAACCATTTAAAGAAAAAGTTAAAAGAGTATTAAACATAGAATCCATAGAAGAAACCCCCATCTAGTTATCTTGCCAAAAAAAGGAAGAACCACTATTGATACCCAAGAAAATGAGAGGTTATGCAAGCCATTTAACATCATAAAGGCATTTCTAAGCAATAGAATCACCATGTTTGTTGTTACAAATTAAGGGATGCTTACCTTTGCAATATTTGAAATTCATAAAATTAGCCCAAAGACTAACATTCTTCTAAAAATTCCACCATAGTTTATAGGAAAAACATTGGTGGAATCCATCAGGACCAACCAATACCACCTTCAAATAAAGTACCACACATGCTAGACCAAGAAGCCCAATGAAGCCTTTTGGTCGAATGCCTAGAACCCCAAAAAAACTTATAAAAATTTATTAAAAAGTCATTCAATCCGAATAATAACAAGGAAAGTAAGAACAATATTAAGCAACAAAAACAAAGGAAGAGAGTAAAGAATACTTTTAATAACAATTAATCTACCACCAAAAGATAAAAAAAATGAAATTCAAGGGTAGAAACTTTATCCTGAGTATTTTGGATAACCTCATCGAAGAGATGAGATCTCTTAGGACAACAATATAAAGGAGAGCCTAAATATTTGATAGGATAACATTGAAGAGAAAAACCAGTAATATCTTTTATTTTATTGATTCTATCAGTAGATATAGAAATAGAAGAGATAAACCAGTAGGGTTTAGGGTTTAGGGTTTAAAGTTTTTTTTTAAATTAAGTAAACTAGTAGGTATACGTTTATTTAGTTTATTTAGTTTCTTTTATATTTTTATTTAGGTTTATTTTTATTTTCATTTAGTTTAGTTTCTTTATTTTATATTTATTAATTTTAGTTTAGGTTTTTTATTTTAGTTTATTTTTTAGTTTAAGTTTAGGTTTATGTTTATTTTTTTTACTTTAGTTTTATTTTTATTTTATTTTTAAGGTTAAGTTTTATTTTTTATTTTTAGGTTTAGGTTTAGATTTTTATTTTGTTTTTTAAGGGTTAGGTTTTAGGTTTTTATTTTAAGTTTATTTTTAGGTTTGTTTTTAGTTTAGGTTTAGGTTTATTTTTAGTTTATTTTATTTTATTTAGTTTTGGTTTATGTTTAGGTTTAGGTTTAGTTTACTTTAGGTTTATGTTTCAATTTTATTTATTTTAGTTTATTTTTTTAGTTTGGTTTAGATTTTATTTTTTATTTATTTTTCTATTTTACTTTTAGGTTTTTTTTTAGGATTAGGTTTTTATTTAGTTTTTATTTTATTTTATTTTAGGTTTATTAATTTTTATTTTACGTTTAGGTTTTATTTAATTTAGTTTTTTATTCTTAAGTTTATTTTATTTTTTATTTAGTTTAGGTTTTATTTATTTTAATTTAGTTTTTTTATATTTTATTTTTAGGTTTAGGTTTAGGTTTTAGTTTAGGTTTTTATTTATTTATTTTATTCAGGTTGATGTTTTTTATTTATTTATTTCTTAGGTTTATGTTAGGTTTTAGTTTAGATTTTATTTATTTTATTTTATTATTTAATTTAGGTTTAGATTTATTTATTTATTTTATTTTTAAGTTTATTTAGCAGTTTAGGTTTTTAGTTTTAGTTTTAGGGTTTAGGGTTTTGTGTTTAATGTTTAGGGTTTAGGGTTTAGGATTTAGGGTTTAGAGTTTTAGGGTTTAGAGTTTTAGGATTTAGATTAGTGTTAGGGAGGTTTTAGGGTTTAGGGTTTAGTGTTTAGGCTTTAGGGTTTAGGGTTTTAGTGTTTAGGGTTTAGGGTTAGGGTTTAGGGTTTAGGGTTTTTTAGGGTTTAGGATTTTTAGGTTTAGGGTTTAGGGTTTAGGGTTAGTTTTAGGGTTTAGTGTTTAGGGTTTAGGGTTTAGGGCTTTTTTTAAAGAACTAAGAAAATGGTAGGTTTAGGTTTATTTAATTTATTATTTATTTATTTTAGTTTATTTTATTTTATATTTTTATTTAGGTTTATTTTTTTATTTTCTTTAGTTTATTTATCTTAGGTTTATTTATTTATTTTAGTTTATTTTTAGGTTCAGGTTTAGGTTTATTTTTTAGTTTAGTATTTTTTTATTTTTTAGGTTTAAGCTTTATTTTTTATTTTTAGGTTTATGTTAAAGTTTTTATTTTATTTTTTTTAGGTTTAGGTTTTAGGTTTTTATTTTAGGTTTGTTTTTTGGTTTTATTTTTTAGTTTAGGTTTAGGTTTGTTTTAGTTTGTTGTATTTTATTTAGTTTAGGGCTTAGGTTTAGTTTATTTTTAGTTTAGGTTTAGGTTTTATTTATTATAGTTTAGTTTATTTTAGTTTAGGTTTATTTTATTTTTTTATTTTAGGTTTAGGTTTTTTTTAGTTTAGGGTATTTTTTTATTTTTAGTTTTTTATTTTTGGTTTATTTTAGGTTTAAGTTTTATTTAATTTTATTTATTTTATTTTAGGTTTATTTTATTTTATTTTACATTAGGTTTTATTTTAACTTATTTTTTAGTTAGGTTTGGTTTTATTTATTTTATTTTAGTTTAATTTTAATGTTTTTTATATTTTATTTTATGTTTAGGTTTTAGTTTAGGTTTTATTTAATTTTATTTATGTTTGGGTTTATTTATTTATTTATTTTTTTAGATTTTGATTTAGTTTAGGTCTAGGTTTTTAGGTTTTTAAGGTTTAGGGTTAGGGTTTAGGGTTTAGGGTTTAGGGTTTTGGGTTTAGGGTTTAAGGATTAGGGTTGTAGGTTTTATGGTTTAGCATTGTAGGTTTAGGGTTTAGGGTTAGTTTTAGAATTTAGGGATTATGGTTATTTATAAAAAATTAATATTTTATATTTTTATTTAGGTTTATTTTTTATTTTTATTTATTTTTGTTTCTTTATTTTATGTTTATTTACTTTAGTTTTGGTTTTTATTTTAACATTTTATGTTTAAGTTTTACAATTTTTTAGGCTTATTTTTATGTTTTTTTTGTTTTGGTTTATGTTTATTTTTAGTTTATTTTATTTTATTTAGTTTAGGGTTTAGGTTTAGTTTATTTTAGGTTTAGGTTTAGGTTTTAATTATTTTAGTTTAGGTTTAGGTTTATTTTATTTTGTTTATTTTTGGTTTAGGTTTTTTGTTTTTAGCTTAGGGTTTAGGTTTTGATTTATATTTTATTTTAGGTTTATTTTATTTTTATTTTATGTTTAGGCTTTATTTTATTTAGGTTTTATATTTTTAAGTTTACTTTTGGTTTTATATATTTATTTTTAGTTTAGTTTTTATTTTTCATTTTATTTCATTTTTAGGTTTAGGTTTATGTTTAGGTATAGGTTTTATTTTATTTATTTATTTATATATTTTATTTTTAGGTTTTATTTATTTTAGGTTTAGGCTTTTATGTTTTTAAGATTTAGGGTTTACGGTTACGGTTTAGGGTTAAGGGTTTATGGTTTAGGATTTAGGGTTTAGGGTTGTAGGTTATAGGGTTTAGGGTTTAGGGTTTAGGGTCTTTGGGTTTAGGGCTTAAGGTTTAGGGTTTAGGGTTTAGGATTTTAGGGTTTAAGGTTTAGGGTTTATGGTTGTAGGTTTAGGGTTTAGGGTTAGTTTTAGTGTTTAGGGTTTAGAGTTAGGGTTTTATTATTTTTTTTATTTTTGTTTTAATATTTAATTTGTTTTAAATTAAGTAAACTCATAGGTTTATGTTTATTTAGTTCTTTTTATTTTTTTACTTTATTAAATTTAGGTTTATTTCTATTTTTATTTAATTTAGTTTATTTATTTTAGGTTTATTTAATTTAGTTTAGTTATTTTATTTTATTTTATTTATTTTTAGGTTTAGGTTTTATTTTTGATTTTTAGGTTTAGGTTTAGGTTTGTATTTTATTTTTTTTAGGTTTAGGTTTTAGGTTTTTATTTTTGGTTTATTTTTAAGTTTTGTTTTTATGTTCAATTTAGGTTTATTTTTATTTTATTTTATTTTATTTAGTTTAGGTTTAGGTTTAGGTTTAGGTTTAGTTTATTTTAGGATTAGGTTAAAGTTTTATTTATTTTAGTTTAGGCTTAGGTTTATTTTATTTTTATTTTTAGTTTATGGTTTTTTTATTTAAAATTTTATTTTTTAGGTTTACGTTTTTATTTAGTTTTTATTTTATTTGATTTTAGTTTTATTTTATTTTTATTGTTTGTTTAGTTTTTATTTTATTTAGTTTTTTATTCTTAGGTTTATTTTATTTTCTAGTTTAGATTAGGTTTTTATTAATTTTATTTTAGTTTATTTTTATTAGTTTATGTTAATTTATTTTTAGGTTTATGTTTAAGTTTTAGTTTAGGTTTTAATTTATTTTATTATTTTATTTTATCTAGGTTTAAGTATTTTTATATTTATTTTACTTTTAGGTTTTACTTAGTTTAGGTTTAAGTTTTAGGTTTTAGGGTTTTAGGGTTTAGGGTTTAGGGTATAAGGTTTAGGGTTTTAGGGTTTAGGGTTTAGGGTTAGGGTTAGGGTTTAGGGTTTAGGATTTAGTGTTTAGGATTTAGGGTTTAGGGTTTAGTGTTTAGGATTTAGGGTTTAGGGTTTGAGGGTTTAGGGTTTAGGTTAGCTTAGGGTTTATGGTTAGTTTTGGGTTTAGGGTTTAGGATTAGGAGTTTAGGTTTAGGGTTTAGAGTTTTAAGATTTAGGGTTAAGGTTTAAGGTTTATAGTTTAGTTTAGGTTAGTCTTAATTTTAGGGTTTATGATTGAGGTTAATTTAGATTTAGGGTTTAGGTTTTGGGTTTATTTGATTTAGGTGTAAGTTTAGGGTTGTAATTTATTATTTAGGATTTAGGTTAGTTTTAGGTTTAGTGTTTAGGATTTAGGGTTTAGATTTAAGTTTAGGTTTTAGGTTTAGTTTTAGGGTTTAGGTTAGGTTTAGGGTGGATTTAGGTTTAAGGTTTAGTGTTTAGGTTAGGGTTTAAGTTAGTTTAGGATTAGGTTTAAGTTTATGTTTAAGGTAAGTTAGGGTTTAGGGTTTAGGGTTTAGGGTTTTAGAGTGGAAATTTTATTGCCACAAAGAAAGTACAAAGATGTAGAGGCAAATCTCTGCTAATTCTCAAAGAGCTACAAAAGTCCTAAGGAGATAATTCCCCCTAATAGAATATAAAGAAAGGAAGCTAATAAAAAAAAAGCAGAGATCCACAAAAATAATCCTTGAAATCGATCAAACTTCCTGCTCCTTATGAAATTAGCTCAATCCAGTGAAAAGTCTCCCAACTTGCAGATCTCCAACAAGCTTGAAAAGGGATTAGTATAGATAATGAAATAGTTAATTAAGCATAAAATATAAGAGCATATAGAAGTAAAAAGATGAAGAAAAGGCTTAGGCTCAGTAATAGTCATCTTAAGGAGCAGCACCATATGTAAGCATCCAGACTTCAAGTGAAGGGTTACAAATACATATAGCACTACCAGCCAAAAGGAGTGGTAACCATCATGGCCATCATTGCTAGCATACCTCTTGTAGTACCTTATCCAATGACGATCATTGTACAAACCTACATAAAACTTCAAACAGTAGATGTAGCCATAAGAAACCCAACATTTAGATATATTAAACTCAATAAAGCAGATAAGGAGGTAACCTATCTGGAATGGCTTAGATCGTAGGGGGCACAACCAAAGCCACCACCAAGAATTTCTAATACAATTACTAAGCAAACTCACAATAAGAGAAATAGGACTAAACAGAGACCAAACAAAGGCAAAAGGAGGACCATAATTGGTAAGGTCCTCCATTAAAAAAACATGCTAAGATCCATAAGTGATAATAATATCCAGATTAACTGTAAGACTAACATCAAAGATGATAGGAAGCAAGGCAACCAATAAAACAGGAAAGGGTAGAGGTTCAACCACAATCCAAAAATAAAAATCCCAGCAAGTAGACATTGGAAGAGAAGAATGGAAAAGTAAATAGCCGGATCCATACATAGACTTGACAAGATCAGAAAAATTATAACAAACTAAATACTCTTTAAACTCAACGCCCGGTTAGAACCCAATCCAAGCAACCCGGCAGTCCACCATGCCAAGGATTCAAATTATTAGACTTAGAATCATCAAGATGAAAGAGAAAAGAGTCATCCATTTAGAAATATTAAAAAATCCTAAGAAAAAACATAGCGTCACCAATCCTAATCCAAAGACATGAGAATGTAGTTAAAACATCTAGATACAACAGCTAAAAATAGAAAAGATAAAAACCCTATATGGTCAGAAATAATCCAATAGCCAAAGATAGCCGCAAACAATAATCCCAATAGGGACAACATCAGCCAAATCCAAAAAACATCCAACCAATAGTTAGCCACCTTCCAGTTCAGAATACCAATTAAAAAAATAACATCAGTATTACTAGAGGCACACCAAATAGTTAGAAAATATAGCAAACTTGAAATAGCCAACCTTTCAGTTTTACGATTATAGGTTTAGGGTTTAGGGTTTTAGGTTTAGGGTTATAGGTTTAGGGTTTAAGGTTATGGTTAGTTTCAGGGTTTAGGGTTTAGGGTTATGGTTTTTTTATTATTTTATATTATTTTATTTATTTATGGTTTAGGGTTTAAGGTTTTTTAGGGTTTAGGATTTAGAGTTTAGGGTTTAGGGTTTAGGGTTTAGGGTTTAGGATTTAGGGTTTATGATTCTGATTTATTGTTTAGGATTTAGGGTTTAGGGTTTAGGGTTTAGGATTTAGGGTTTATGGTTTACGATTCAATGTTTAGGGTTTTTTTAAGAAAAAAGAAATTCAGTAAATCGATAGGTTTAGGTTTATTTAGTTTTCATACTTTATTTTTTATATATTTTTCTTTATTTTATTATTTACTTTTAGGTTTAGGTTTAGGTTTTTAGTTTATTTTTTTAGGTTTAGGTTTTAGGTTTATTTTTAGATTTTATTTTTTAGTTTAGGTTTAGGTTTATTTTTAGTTTATTTTATTTTATTTAGTTTAGGGTTTAGGTTTAGTTTATTTTAGGTTTACATTTAGGTTTTATATATTTTAGTTTAGTTTTATTTTATTTTGTTTATTTTTTAATTTTAGGTTTAGGTTTTTTCTGGTTTAGGGATTTTTTATTTTAAGGTTTAATTTTTTAGGGTTAGGTTTTTATTTTTATTTAATTTTATTTTATTTTTGGTTTATTTTATTTATATTTTACGTTTAGTTTTTATTTTATTTAGGTTTTTTATTCTTAGATTAACTTTTTGTTAATTTAGTTTATGTTTTATTTATTTTATTTTATTTTATTTCTACTAGTTTATTTTATTTTATTTTTAGGTTTGCATTTAATTCTTAGTTTAGGTTGAAATTTTATTTTATTATTTTATTTTATCTAGGTTTAGGCTTTATTTTGTTTAGGTTTAAGTATTTAGGTTTTGTGGGTTTAGAGTTTTAGGGTTTGGGTATAAGGTTTATGGTTTTAGGATTTATAGTTTTACGGCTTAAGGTTTAGGGTTAGAGTTTAGGGTTTATGATTTAGGATTTAATGTTTTGGATTTAGGGTTTAGGGTTTTTAGGGTTTAAGGTTTTTGGGGTTTAAGGTTTAGGGCTTATAGTTTAGGGTTTAGGGTAGCAGGGTTATGTATGTTTAGTAGTTTAGGTATTAGTTTAAACTTTAGGGTTTAGAGCTTTTAATGTTTAGAGTTTAGGGTGGTTTAGGAGTTTAGGGTTTAGGGTTTTAGAGTTTAGGGTTTAGGTTTAGAGTTTAGGTTAGAGTTGAGTTTAAGTTTAAGGTTTTAGGATTTAGGTTTATAGTTTAGTTAGTTTAAGGTTTAAGGTTAGTTTAGGGTTTTAGGTTTAGGTTTTAATTTTAGATTTTAAGTTTTAAGTTTAGGGGTTTAGGGTTTAAGATTTAGAGTTTAAGTTTAGGGGTTTAATGTTTACTTTAGTTTAAGGTTTAGGTTATTTTAGGGTATAAGTTTAGGGTTTATAGTTTGGGTTTAGATTTAGGGTTTAGGGTTTAGGTTTATTTATTTGGGTTTAGGGTTTAGCGTTTAGTGTTTAGGTTTATAGTTTTAGTGTTAGGGTTAGTTTTAGTTAGTTGAGTTTAGGGTTTAGGGTTTAATGGTTTAGGGTTTCAGGTTTAGGATTGTAGGTTTAAGGTTCAGGGTTAGGTTTGTGATTTAGGGTTTAAGGTTTGGGTTTTTATTATTTTATTATTTGATTTTATTTTTTTAGTTAGGGTTTAGGGTTTAGGGTTTAGGGTTTAGAGTTTCGGGTTTACGGTTAGTTTTAGGGTTTAGGGTTTAGTGTTTAGGATTTATGATTTAATGTTTACGATTCAGTGTTTAGGGATTTTTTTAAAAAAGCAAAAGGTTTAGGATTATTTAGTTTATTAAGTATATTTTATTTATTTTACTTTATTTTATTATTTATTCTTATGTTTAGGTTTAGGTTTATATTCTAGGTTTAGGTTTTAGGTTTTCATTTTAAGTTTATTTTAGGTTTCATTTTAGTTTAGGTTTAGGTTAATTTTTTAGTTTATTTTATTTTATTTAGTTTAGGGTTTAGGTTTAGTTTATTTAGGTTTACTTTTAGTTTTATTTATTTTAGTTTAGTTTATTTTAGTTTAGTTTATTTTATTTTATTATTTTTTTTATTTTAGGTTTAGTGTTTTTTATTTGAAGGTTTATCTTTTAGGTTTAGGTTTTATTTAATTTTTATTTTATTTTATTTTAGGTTTATTTTATTTTTTATTTTAAGTTTAGTTTTATTTTATTTAGGTTTTATATTCTTAGATTTATTTTGTTTTTTAGTTTAGTTTAGGTTTTTATTTAATTTATTTTAGTTTATTTCTATTATTTATTTTATGTTATTTTTAGGTTAAGGTTTAAGTTTTAGTTTAGGTTTTAATTTTGTTTCATTATTTTTTTATCTAGGTTTAGGTTTTATTTAGTTTAGGTTTAGCTTTAGGTTTTTTTATTTTAGGATTTGGGTTTTGGTAGGTTTTAGGTTTAGGTTTATGGTGTTATGGTTTAGGGTTTAAGTGGTAGTTGGTTTAGGTTAGGTTTAGTGTTTAGAATTAGGGTTTAGGGTTTTAGGTTTAGGGTTTAAGGTTTAGGGTTATCTTAGGGTTTAGGTTATTTTGGGTTTAGGTTTTAGGTTTAGAGCTTTAGTTAAAGGATTTTAGGGTTTAGTTTAAGTTGGTTTAGAGTTTAGTGTTTAGAGTTTAGGTTTAGAGTTTAGGTTTAGGTTTGAGTTAAGGTTTAGGGTTTAGGGTTTTAGTGTTTATGATCAAAGTTTAGGTTTTAATGTTTATGTTTAGGGTTTAGGGTTAGCAAGGTTTAGGTTAGTTTAGGTTACTTAAGATTTAGAGGTTAGATTTAGGGTTTTAGCAGTTTATGATTTTAAGTTTAGGGTTTTATAGTTGGGTTTAGGGTTTAGGGTTGGATTTAGGTTTATTTAGGTTTGGTTAGTTTAAGGTTTAGAGCTTTAGGTTTAACTTTGGTGTTTAGACTTAGGTTTAGGAGTTTAGGGTTTAAGGTTTAAGTTTATGGTTAGGTTTAGTTAGTTTAGGGTTTAGGTTTAAGTTTAAATTTAGGGTTTGTTTAGGGTTTTAGGTTTAGGTTTAGGTTTAGGGTTTAGGTTTTAGGTTAGGGTTTCTGGTTAGGGTTGTAGGTTTAAAATAAGTTTAGGGTTTAGGGTTTAGGAGTTTGTTTTAGGTTTAGGTTAGTTTAGGTTTAGGTTAGCATTCTTTTATTTTATTTTTTTATTTTATTTAATTTTATTTTTGGGTTGGTTTATTTTAGGGTTTAGCGTTTAGGGTTAGTTTTAGGGTTTAGGGTTTGTGTTTAGGGTTTAGATTTAGGGTTTAGGGTTTCTGTTTAGTGTTTAGAGTTTTAAAAAAAATCCATAAGTTTAAATTTTATTTTTTTAGTTTATTTTTATTTATTTACTTTATTTTCTTTTTTTTTATTTTTATTTAGTTTAGTTTATTTATTTTAGGTTTATTTATTTAGTTTAGGTTTTTATTTTAGTTTATTTTTTTAGGTTTAAGTTTAGGTTTATGTTTATTTTTAGTTAGTTTTATTTTATTATATTTTTTTTAAGTTTAGGTATTTTTTGTTTTATTTTAGGTTTATATTTAGGTTTTTTATTTTATTTTTTTTTTATGTTTAAGTTTTAGGTTTTATTTAGGTTTACTTTTAGGTTTTATTTTTTTAGTTTAGGTTTAGGTTTATTTTTAGTTTAATTTATTTTATTTAGGTTAGGTTTACATTTAGGTTTAGTTTATTTTAGGTATAGGTTTAGGTTTTATTTAATTTAGTTTAGTTTATTTTAGTGTAGGTTTAGGTTTATTTTATTTTTAGTAATGGTTTAGGTTTTTTTTTAGTTTAGGGTTTAGGTTTTTTTTTAGTTTAGGGTTTAGGGCTTTTGATTTTTTTTTAACTGAGAACAAATTCAGATTCAAAATTTCTTCTTTTCGATTTCATCAACCAAGTAACACACCATGTTTTTGAAGACACAAGTGTTGACATAGATAAAAAATGAGCACGCATAGAGCAAATCGAAAACCCTAGATAACTAGAACCATCTCTGATAAAAGACAAGCGCAAATCGAATTGGCCATTTTTAGTTTCTCAGTTCCACCGGCCTCTCATTAGCGGGATCAACCATCATATCCCTGATATCTCCCTCCACCACCACCACAGCTTTAACCTCCTTTGCTCCTCCCGCCTTCATAACCATCGCTGCTCCGACCACCACCTCCATATCCACCATCACCTCCAGATCCCCCACAACCATTGTGATAATGGCTGCCTCCGCCTTCACCTCCACCTTCAGATCTAGATTGAGCCTGGTTGATAGTGATGTTCTTGCCGTCAAGGTTCTGCCAATTCTTAGGATTTTGGTTTATGTTTAAGTTTAATAGGTTTTAGTGTTTAGATTTATTTTTTAATTTATTTAGTTACTTTAGGTCTAGGTTTAGGGTTTGGGGTTTAGGGTTTAGGGTTAGGATTTAGGGTTTAGGGTTGAAGGGTTTATAGTTTAAGTTTTTTTTATAAATTTAAGTAAACTGATAGGTTTAGATTTATTTAGTTTATTTAGTTTATTTTTAATTTATTTTAGTTTACTTTATATTTTATTTTTATTTAGGTTTATTGTTTAATTTTATTTAGTTTATTATATTTATTTTAGGTTTATTAATTTTAGTTTAAGTTTTCTATTTTAGTTTATTTTTTAGGTTTAAGTTTATGTTTAGGTTTATTTTTTAGTTGAGTTTTATTTTTATTTTAGTTTTTAGGTTTAGGTTTTATTTTTTATTTTTTGGTTTAGGGTTAGGTTTTTATTGTATTTTTTTAGGTTCAAATTTTAGGATTTTATTTTAGTTTTATTTTTTCATTTTATTTTTTAGTTTATGTTTAGGTTTAATTTTAGTTTTTTTATTTTAGTTTAGTTTTAGTTAATTTTAGGTTTAGGTTTAGGTTTATTTATTTTAGTTTAGTTTATTTTAGTTTAGTTTAGTATTTTATTTTATTTTAGGTTTAGGTTTTTTTTCTTAGTTTAAGGTTTAAGTTTTATTTTTATTTATTTTAAGTTTTATTTTATTTTTTTTTAAGTTTAGGTTTATATTTAATTTTATTATTTTATTTTAGGTTTATTTTATTTTTATTTTATGTTTAGTTTTTATTTTATTTAGGTTTTTTATTCCCAGGATTATTTTATCTTTTTATTTAATTTAGGATTTCATTTATTTTATGTTCATTTTTTATTATTTTATTTTATTTTATTTTGAGGTTTGGGTTTAGGTTTTAGTTTAGGTTTTTTATTTTATTTTATTTATTTATTTTATTTAAGTTTAACTATTTATTTATTTTATTTTATTTTACTTAGTTTAGGCTTAGGTTTTTTTTATATTTTAGGGTTTAGGTTTAGGTTTAGGGTTTAAGGTTTAGGTTTAGGGTTTAATTTTAGCATTTAGGGTTGTAGGTTTAGGGTTTAGGTGTTAGTTTAGGGTTTAACATTTAGGTTTAGGTTTAGGATTGTTTTAAACAGGTTTGAGTTTTAGGTTTTAGGTTTAGGGTTTAGTTTTTTAGGGAGGTTTTAGGGTTTAGGGTTAAGGTTGCATTAATTAGGTTTAGGTTTAGGTTAGGGTTTAGGTTTAGGTTTAGGGTTTAGGGTTTAGGTTAAACTTAGTTAGGTTTAGGTTGTAAGTTTAGGTTAATAGAGTCTGAGTTTAGGTTAGTTAGTTTAGGGTTTAGTTTAAGTTTTTTAGGTTTAAGGTTTATAGTTTAGGGTTTAGGTTTAAGGTAAGTTTATAGTTTAGGGTTTAGTATAGTTTTAGTCTTAGGTTTAGGGTTTTAGTGTTTAGGGTTTAGGGTTAGTTTAGAGTTCAGGGTTTAAGGTTTTAGGGTTTAGGTCTTAGGGTTTAGGGATTAGGGTTTAGGGTTTATGGTTTAATGTTTAAAAGTTTGGTTGTTAGTTTAGGGTTTGTAGTTTTAGGGTTTAGGGTTTAGGGTTTAGGATTTAGTGTTTAGGGTTTAGGTTTTAAATTAAGTAACGGAAGGTTTAGGATATAGTTTATTTTTTTATTTTATTTTATTTATTTTATTTTCATTTAGCTTTATTTTTTATTTTTTATTTTTATATTATTTAGATTATTTATTTTAGGTGTATTTTAGTTTATATTTTATTGTAGTTTATTTTTTAAGTTTAGGTTTGGTTTATACTTATTTTTTAGTTTAGTTTAATTTTTATTTTATTTTTTTTAAGTTTAGGTTTTATTTTTAATTTTTAGGTTTAGGTTTAGGTTTTTATTTTATTTTTTTAGGCTTAGGTTTAAGATTTTTATTTTAGGTTTATTTTAAGGTTTTATTTTTTAGTTTAGGATTTAGGGTTTAGGGTTTCAATTTAGATTCGGTTTATTTTTAGTTTATTTTATTTTGTATAGTTTAGGGTTTCCATTAGTTTATTTTATGATTTAGGGTTTAGGGTTTAGGGTTTAATGTTTAGGGTTTAGGGTTTTATGTTTTAGGGTTTTAGGGTTTAGGGTTAGGGTTTACGATTTAGCGTTTATTGTTTAGGAGTTTAGGGTTTAGGATTTAGGGTTGTAGGTTTAGGGTTGTAGGTTTAGGGTTTAGGGTTTGGGTTGAGAGTTTTTTTTTAAAAAATTAAATAAACGAGGCGATTTATGTTTAGTTAGTTTATTTAATTTATTTTTTATTTATTGTAGTTTATTTTATTTTTTATTTTTATTTATGTTTATTTTATATTTTTATTTTGTTTAGTATATTTATTTTAGGTTAATTTATTTTAGTTTAGGCTTTTTATTGTAGTTTTTTTTTTAGGTTTAGGTTTATGTTTATTTTTTAGATTAGTTTTAATTCTATTTTATTCTTTAGGTTTAGGTTTTATTTTATATTTTAGAGTTTAGGTTTAGGTTTTTGTTTTATTTTTTTAGGTTTAGCTTTTAGGTTTTTATTTTAGGGTTTTAATTTTTAGTTTAGGTTAATTTTTAGTTTATTTTATTTTATTTAGTTTAGGGTTTAAGTTTAGTTTATTTTAGGTTTAGCTTTTTGTTTTATTTATTTTCATTTAATTTATTTTAGTTTAGGTTTAGGTTTATTTTATTTTGTTTATTTTAGGTTTAAGTTTATTTATTTTTAGTTTAGGGTTTAGGTTTTTTTTTTAGTTTTTATTTTTAAGTTTATTTTATAGGTTTAGGTTTTTATTTAGTTTTTATTTTATATTATTTTAGGTTTATTTTATTTTTATTTTACATTTGGGTTCTATTTTATTTAGGTTTTTTATTTTAGGTTTATTCTATCTTTTAGTTTAGTTTACCTTTTATTAATTTTATTTTATTTTAGTTTTTATTTTTAGGTTTAAGTTTAGGTTTTAGTTTAGGTTTTTATTTTATTTTATTTTTTTTATTTAACTTTTTTGTTTTAATTAGTTTAGGTTTAGGTTTTTAGGTTTTTAGGGTTTTGGGTTTTGGGTTTTGGGTTTAAGGTTTAGGGTTTTTTTTTTTTTTGGGGGGGAAACCCCATGTAGGGGTATTTTATTGCCACAAAATGAGGGTTACAAGGTCCTTAAAGGGGATAAACTCGAACTACATTCAAAGAGCTACAATCGACTAAGGAGTAAATCCCTATCTAAGTACATCCAAAAGCAAAAGAAAGCATTAAAAACAATCAAAAGATACAAGATGATTAACATAATAAGCTAAAATAAGATTAAAATATATTGCTGGAGGATGTGTGAATGCGATAGTATGGAGCACGCAAAATAAGAAAAACACACGCAAAGTTATAATGAGAGAGATTAGAAACAGTTAAGGTATCGACAAAAGATAAGGAAACAATATGATATGAGTATCTTAATGAGGAAATGTGATAGAGAAGGCTCGAGCTCAATCACACCATGATGGGGATGCAAGTATGAGCATCCAAACTTCAGAGAAGTTGCACATGCTACTAGAACCAAAGAAGTGAGATCATCACAGCCATCATAGCCAACAAACCTGTGAGAAGGTAGCACCCAGTTGTTGATAATCTTGTGAGCTTTATTACTTGCAAACCTAAACAAAATCATATTTATGCATATGAAATAGGTCAGCATAGAAACCATCCACAGGAAAGCAGCAGCAGAAGAAGTAGCCTGCTGAAATCCTGCTAAGCAAGTCAATGAGTCTTTAAATGACACCATCCCAGTTATAAGATATATAAATGAATCTGTCAGGCCAGAAGTACAGCTTAGGGGTAGATGTAAAGTCCAAAAAATAAGCCCAATCAAAATAATGAATGCAGATTGGTACAAATTATTAGTATCCATATCAATAGTTGGCAATAAAATTGTAAGGGAAGGCGGCAAAATCGAAGCCAAGAAAATAGCCAATAAGCAAGGCGAAAGCCGATGGCTTCATAATACCATGAAGACGACAGAAAAGGCAATAGCTCATCATACCACCCCTTGATAATAGAGATTATATTCCAAGGAGTAAGCACAAACCTGACTGGTCCCAGACTAGAAAAATTGGGGGTCCAGATATGATCCCTATGGGAATCGAAAAACAAGGCAGATAACCAAGAGTAAAAGCGACCCAGGCGGCTAAGACAACCAAAGCAAGACATGAAAGGACGCAGAGATTACATTCCAAGACGATCCCAAATAGAAACCACTGAAGAATCCAAAAAAAACAAGACAGTAGATAACCAAGACAAGAAGACAGTAACAGAGCACAAGCCATTCTGGTCCCAGTTGGGAATATAAACAACAAGGGTAATGTAGATCACAGCTATCAGATAATAAACAATACCCAGATAAAGCAAGGGCACTGAACAACAAAATAGTTAGAGCAACAGGGATACAAATTAGGATCCACATTAGAATCCAGAAAAACAAGACAGCAAATAACCAAGACAAAAAAATAGCCAAGGTAGTAGCAGCCAAGACAGCCACGGCCAAGACAGGAAGGGACAACATAGTACCATAATTCAGAAAAGCCACAGCCCAGACACCAATGACCAAAACAAACAGAAACAACATAATCTGGATGAGCATAAAAAAATAAATTAAGAAACCAGCCAGTGAAAGGTAAATCAGCAAAGTCCCAGCCTAAGTTGCCACAGAAATTATAGCAGATTAAAGTACAACAGCAGATTACGAGATAAAAGGTAATGTCAGCACCCCAACAGAGACAAATCCGATCAGTGAAAATCAGAAAAGCTACCACATAAGGAATATTCATAACAGCAGCAACAATATCCCAATTCAGCCCACAATCCTTGCAGAAATACCCCACAGGCTTGCCATATTAACAATCATTGAGAGTATACAAACCATGGGTTAAGATCAAGTAGAACAGTTGATTAGGCATAGTGATCTGCACAATACTAGCAGCACTAAAAGGGATACTATAGCAGGTTAAGACAGTAGCCCAGAGACAACTAATCAGATAAACCAAATCCACAAACATCCAAAGTCTTAAAATAGCAACAGGTAACATCAGACTATAGTACCTCTCAAACAGAAATGACACTCCAATCCAAGAAGGTAACAACACAAACCCAATAGATGCAGGATTACAATATAAACAATGACTGTAGATATGATTCACAACCACATGAGCGACAACCCCGAAATAATCCGGCAATCGAAAGTCACTCCCATCGCAACTAATGCGTTGTAAGCCACTAGAATATCAAATAAGAAGATGATTCCAAGTAGAGACATCATTACCAAGCAGGAATTGTAAGACAATAAAGGTCCAAAACCAGAACTTGCTAAGACGATGCGAAAGATGGCAATAGGGAGAAGCGAGCGTAAAAAATCTGAGGAACCCAAAGAGATAATTTCTTCCCTTGCAGGAAAGCATGCTGAGGTTAGGCATTATATAAGCAAGGACGACATGCTGAAGTCCTATCCCAACAAACCAAAATCCTTTCAGCATAAGTGTTGAAACCTTTATGAATTAGGCCTTTAAGGAGGAAAGAGTCCCAAGGAATGTAAGCATCGACCAAAGAAATACTATAATCATAAAATAAAAGCGCAAGCATAATGCACACTAATCCATTGCCTAAAAGCAACATAGGTAGTAGCAATGCTCCAAGCCATATTGTCAGTGAGAAAAAACTGGTTAAAGAAGTTAGTACTAAAATCTAGGCCCATCAAAATAGATAACTTCCTCCAGCAATGGTTAATTCTCTCGGGGTTTAGAAATGAATGTATCAATGAAATTAAATTCCCAAGTGGGATTGCGGTTATAAAACCGTAACAGGGTAACACAAGGCTGGGTTCCAATTCAAGAGATTGATGTGCATATAGTTCAACATCTGCCCCATAATATTGTAAATGCCAAAAACAAAATTCTTCCAACTAAAAGAGAAGGGGTAAAGGCAGCAAGTCATGGCAAAGGGCACAAGACAGCAATGATATCTATGAGGAGGATCCATAAAGAACACAAGAAAGGAAAACCAAAAAGGGAAGAGGAGAATTAGATTCTGAGGTAAGGAAGCCCAGAATTGTCCAAGTTAACAAGACCACGCAAGTATTTGGGTAATGTAAATTGATTAAAGAAGATGATAGTGTCTAATCTCGCACCCAGATTTGCAAGGTAATCAGCACAGGCTTTACCTTCATGCCAAACATGAGTGATGGTAAAATTCAGTTGAGAGAGAAGAGCCCTAGTTTGCTTGAGGAGGTTGTACAAACAAGTGTTGCTCATATTGGTAGAAGTCAAAGGTCAATCGGTAGAAGAGCGTCCACCTCTATCAAATATTGAGCGATACATTTTGAAGACAAATTTCTAGGCTTTGATGGTGCCATAAGCTCGATTATAAGGACGATCTTTGGAAATAAGGGGATAAGCAAATGCACATAGGACTATACCCTTAGAATCCCGAAAATGCCTCTACAACGAGCCATTATGAGATGAAGCCATCGTATTAATTTTAATAATATGATCAAGAGGTTTTTCCAAAAAAACCATTCTATCATTTAGATAAGTAGGCAGTGCGGAAGGTTGAGGCCCGGTTTATTGGCTACAAATTCTGACCTTTAAATTGTTTGTGATGAATTAAATTGGCTTTAAACAAGTCACAAATTTTGTTTTAGTTCTAGCAATAATCCTCATGTGATTCAGAATCCCATGATGTTTAGCTTCATTTGGTCCATCCATATGAACAAATAAGAGTAATGGTGATTATGATTATAATATGACCTTTAATTGCATTGTTAAAGTAAACTTCAAGAAGTTGATATAAAGTAAAAGAACAATTAAAATTGTAGTGTTGAATAGATCGTCATACCAAATCCAAATTTTAGAGGTAATAGCCCCATTAAAAAACATGGTTAACATTCTCAATATGAGAACAACATTGACATTTAGAGGGTAAATAAAACCCTTTACCCCACAAAAGAGTCAACAGAATATAGTTTTTTAGGATCCAAGTTAGAGCAGTAAGAAGAGGGATATTGTTATTCCAAATTTTGGAGAACACAATAGAAGAATCGAGTGTCTTTAGTGTAAGCCACACATTTTAAGGTTGAAATCCCCATTATGAGATAGCTTAAAGATGTCGATCATGATTGTTAGGTGTGATAGGAAAATTAGTAATCATATTTAAGAAAGTGGAAGGAATAGAATCGAAATCTTACTAGTGTTCCACTTGTGGTTTTCGAATGAATTAACTCTAATAGCAGAAGTGGAGTGAGTGTAGAGTAAGTCATCAATGGATCCACAACCACTCGGTTGTCTTGCCAAAAGAAGGAATTGCGAGTTTATGCCCCAAAAATTAAGGATTGCATCCCATTTGAGAACAAAGTCTTCTCCATATAGGAGAATCACCCGATTTAAAGGGACAAATGAGATGATGTTTACCCTGGCAATATTTAGCAGTCATGAAATTCACCCAAAGACTATTTTTGCTCCTAAAATTCCACCAAAGTTTGTAGGAGAAGGCATTGATAACTTCTTTGATGGATATACATCCCTCTTCAAGAGTACCACAACTTTTAAGATGACTATTCTTAGAGGTATTGGTTCCCAATTTGTTTAGACAATTGGTTTTAAGAATTTATGGAATTATTATCTTCATCAAGAAAACTATGGTGTAAATGAAATTTACCAAAATTTTGAATTAGATCATCAAAAGGTGTGATCTTTTTTGGCCTTTAAAGCTGGTAATTAAGAGGGAGTTGATTTTGCTTAAAATTAGTAATTCGGATATTTGGTTAAGTCTATTAGGAGGAATCTTAGTTGAAGGAATAAAACCGCATTTTCCTTCATTAATAAAAGACCACTAACTTTACCAAAATCATTTAGGAGGTTCTTAATGGTTTTAACATGTTGAAGAGCCATTGCAGAAGATAATGAAATCATCACAAAGCTAAGATGAGAAATAGGAAACCTCCATGAGTTTTAAAAGACATATTAGGATATTAAAAGATCGTTAAGGCTCCTTGATAGGTATTCAATAGCGATGATAAAAGAGAAGGTGATAGTGGGTCACCTTGCCTCAAACCATGGCTAGAAGGAAAGAAACCTATGGACTCACCATTCATGATAGCACCAGACATTCATGATACACCTTTTTTATAATCCGGATAAAACTATCAAAAAACCAAACAAATTGATTTGAAAGAAAATCCCATGAGAGATTGTCAAAGGCTTTAGCGATGTCAGTTTGAATAAGATGTTGCCTCCTCTAGAAGGGACATCAATGTCATGAACCTCTTGAGCAAGAAGAATATTATCGATATTGCTCTGTTTAATAAAACCAGTTTGATTGGGAGATGATTTTAGGAAGCAAAGGGCTAAGCCTATTATTTATTAATTTAGCAATGAGTTTTGAAAAAGGTGCAAAGACTAATCGGTCTAAAATCACCCCAAGATTCATTGTTAGTTTTGGAAATAAGGATAATAGAAGTGCTTGAAAAGTATTTGGGAATAGGATTGCCATCAAAGAAATCAATAAGCATCAAATAAGTCGGTTTTAATAAATGGCTAATCTTTGAAAGAAGTGGGTCATATAGCCGTCGGGGCCGACAGTCGGTGTTCATGTTCTTAAGAGTATTACTAATCTCCTCTTGGAAGGACACATAGTGAGTAAATGATTATCCTCCTTGTCATAGATTTGATAAGATGGGTGTTTGATAAAGTTCCCGACAGCGGTTAGAATTTAATAAAGTTTGGAAATGATGTATGATGAATCCTTAATATCATTGTTATGTTATCCATTCACCATTAGAGTTCTTAATTTTCTTAATCGAGTTTAAGGCTTTCCATTTATTACAAATGGCATGAAAATACAGTGTTTTACGTCACCATCGACAATATGTTTGCTTGTGGCTTTTTTGATGCCAATAGGTTTCTTCCATGTTTTGATAATTAACCAAGTTATTCTTGGCAATGTTCAACTCCTCAAGTTTCTTGGGATGGGTTGAGATAGCCTCTTCAAGAGCAAACCTCTTGTTCCATAGCTTTAAGATTTGTGAAAAGGTTTTAAAAATGTGTTTGTTCCACCAATTGAGATTTTGTTTAAGTCTTTTGAGCTTAAGCCAAAGATGAGTCATACCTTTAAATTATCGGAAAATAGGGGCCATCCAATTGAGAGCAACATTGGTGAAGTCACTATGTTGGGTCCACATATTTTGAAATCTGAAAGGAGGGGAGTAGGCGGGTTAGGGGGGATTTTTGAAGGAAATCAAAAGAGAGCATGGTGGACAAAGTTACGCTCAAATGCTCAACAATGGTAAGACCGATTGATCCAAATAGAATTAAAGAGGGTCCTATCAAGAGCCAAAGTCTAGAGTTGTGCCAAGTGAAGTTAGACCCATTGAAACCAATGTCAGTTGCAATCAAGGATCATATTTGAAGTCCTCCATGGAATGAAGGTTAGGAGAACATCCTCCCCTTCTTTTAACTAGCTATGATAGTATTGAAATCACCTCCAACCAACCGGGAAGGTTGGTAGGAAGCGAGGTGTGTAAGTGATTCCAAAGGATGTTCCTACCGACTCTATTAAGAAGCATAGATAAAAGAGCCAAAAGATAAGTCACCTAAGGAGATTTTGACATTAACCAATTGGTCAAGATCATCAATGATGGAAATGGTGATGGAGTTGTGCCAAAAGCACCAAATTTTATTATTAAGATTGAAGAAGAAATTATGAAAACCAAGGGATCTAGCGACAAAAGCAATCTTAGAAGAATTAATGAAAGGTTCAATAAGAATAAGTAACTTGATATTATGAACACGACAAAGACTCCACATGATTGGAAGAAGATACCCACAACCGGATATTCCAAATAAGAAAATTAATCATAAGGGGAGACAACCAAAGGAAAAAGAAAGGAAAGAGAGGAGAGAAATGATGACACATTACTTGTGTGGGGTGAAAGAAAGCGAGTGGTTCTAGTGAAGTTATTATTAGAAAATTTTGCTTTGTAGGGTTTTTTGTTTTAACAATTTGAAAGGGTCTATCGAATCAAATTATCTACATCAAAAGGGATTGATTTTTGGGTTCCAGAATAGTAGAAGAATCTATCAATGTTTTAGAAGAGGGGATTTCACCTTCTTGTATCGAATAGAGTGTGAAAAATTGGGTTCAATTGATTATCACTCTGAAGGGAAATAGATGGGAAGTTTGGCACCATTCGTAATACAAATATCTTTCTCAATATGTTAAAGCCATAGGGTCATCATTGTTTGGTCCATTATATGATTCCCATTCAAATTGTTTAATTGGGTGTCCAATATAAGGCTACCATTGATTTTGTAATTTAAAGCAAAAGCTATTGGGAAACCAGATTATTACAAGCAGGGGTGAGGTTAGGTAAATTGCCATTGGTATCATCACACCCCTCAATGGCTATTTTAGTACCAAGGTCAGAGTGTTTTCCACTAGACAGATCAGTAGGAGGTGTAGGGAGGAGAGGTTCTTTTTGAGTATCTTTAGGCACATATGCTAGAGTATTGGTTTTCCCAGTTCCATTAATGGTATTCATATTACGTGTTAAATTTTTCTAAGATTAGGATGAAGCACAAAGCATTACGAGTGATGGTGCGTGAATCTTGAGTGCAAAAGCGGAAAATTTTTGAAATCGACTTTTGACTATATCCAAATTTTTGAGCCAATCCAAACCTCTTTGGGATATTTTTTTGTGATGTCTATCTCAGAATCTGAGTGACAGATGGTCGAGATCTAGTGGCGTTGCTTGGTCTATTTGGAGGAGCTACCAAAAGGCATAGCGACAAACAAAACTTGATGAGTGACATAATGTATTCATGTTAGGAAAAGCAAGCCAAAGAGGGACAATGGGAGATTCCTCTTTGACATCAAAGAGGGGGCAACCATTTCAATAACGCATTTGACAATTATGCACAAAGTAAGAATGAGCGAAAACCATGAATAATCTAAATCATTTGAGAGTTGAATAAGAATGTGTGAGGATCGATCGAGATAGAGAAAGTACGGATAATTTTAAACTATGAAAGAAAGAGAATATTATCAAGAATTCGGGCATCTAAGGGAGAATTTACCCACCGAACTTCGAATGGCTTAGCAAGTTTCTCAACATCGATCGAACACATTACTGGCAATCCAGCGATAAGATGTCGAAATGATTACGAAGCATTGAACTAGGGATCTTACAGATAAAGCATCTTTGAATGATTTGCATGCGGGTGCAATCGAATCGAAAACCTATAGAGTCGAGGCAAAGCGGTCAGCGTCGAAGCGGCAGGAGATTCGAGACGAGCCTCGTCATTCCTCTAATCAAGTACATCACATCTGAGAACGATGCCTTCGTGAGAAGTACAGAAGCGAAATCCATCGAGGAATGCAAAATCATGAGGAAGAGAGGGCCTGAAGAGAGAGGAAAAAATGTTTTTGGGGTTTAGGGTTTGGTTCTACGATTTGGTTTAGGGTTTAGGTTTTATGGTTAGGGTTTAAGGTTTAGGGTTTAAGGTTTAGGGTTTAGGGTTTTAGTGTTTAACTTTAGGATATAGGGTTTAGGGTTTAGGGGGTAAAGTTTAAGGGTTTAAGGTTGTCAGCTTAGGGTTTTGGGTTAGTTTTAAAGTTTAGTGTTTACGATTAGGGTTTTTTTTTAAATTTATTTAGGGTTTAGTGTTTAGGGTTTTTTAGGGTTTAGGGTTTAGGGTTGTAGGTTTTGGGTTTTGGGTTTAAGATTTAAGGTTGTAAGTTTAGGGTTGTAGGTTTAGCGTTTGGGGTTTAGGGTTTAGGGTTTCGAGTTTAGGATTTAGGGTTTAGGTTTTTTTAAAATTACATAAACTGTTAAGTCTAGGTTTAGGGTTTAGGGTTAGTTTTAGGGTTTAGGGGTAAAGTTTTATTTATTTATTTTTATTTTTTTAGGGTTTTTTGGAGTTTAGGGTTTTAAGGGTTTAGGGTTTAGTTGTAAGTTTAGGGTTTAGGGTTTAGGATTTAGGGATTAAAGTTATTTTAAAATTTTAAATGTTTAGATTTATTTAGTATATTTAGTTTATTTATTATTTATTTTAGTTTACTTTATTTTTTATTTTATTTTGGTTTATTTTTTATTTAGTTTAGTTTATTTATTTTAGGTTTATTTATTTTAGTTTATGTTTTTTATTTTGGTTTATGTTTTAGGTTTAGGTTTAGGTTTAGGTTTATTTTTTAGTTGAGTTTTATTTTTATTTAATTTTTTAGGTTTAGTTTTTATTTTTTATTTTTAGGTTTAGGTTTAGGGTTTTATTTTATATTTTAGGTTTAGGTTTTAGGTTTTTATTTTAGGTATATTTTTAGGTTTTTTTTAGTTTATGTTTAGGTTTATTTTTAGTTTATTTTATTTTATTTTGTTTTGGTTTAGGTTTAGGTTTAGTTTATTTTAGGTTTAGGTTTTATTTATTTTAATTTAGGTTTAGGTTTACTTTATTTTTATTATTTTTTTAGGTTAATGTGTCTTTAGTTTAAAGTTTATGTTTTATTTATTATTTATTTTTAGGTTTATTTTTTAGGTTTAGGTTTTTATTTAGATTTTATTTTATTTTGTCTTAGGTTTTTTTTTTATTTTACGTTTAATTTTTATTTTATTTTGGTTTTTTATTCTTATGTTTAAGTTTAGGTTTTTATTTTATTTAGGTTTAGGTTTTATTCATTTATTTTATTTTTATGTTTTATTTAGTTTATGTTTTTAGGTTTTTATGGTTTAGGATTTAGGGTTTAGGTTTTAATGTTTAGGGTTTAGAGTTTTAAGGTTTAAGGTTTTAGGGTTTAGGGTTTAAGGTTAGTGTTTAAGGTATTGGGTTTAGGGTTTATTGTTTAGACTTTTAGGTTTAGGGTTTTAGGGTTTAAGGTTTAGTGTTTCTTTTAACTAAAAGGGTTGAGGGTTTAGTTAGTTGAGTTAGTGTAGTTTAGTTATTATTATTAGGTTTTAGTTCTATTATGTTTATTTGTTTTTTAGTTTTAGCTTAGTTTATTATTATTATTTATTATTATTATTATTATTATTATTATTATTATTATTATCTTAGTTATTAGTTTTTTTATTTTGGAGTTTATTTGGTTTTAGGTTTAGTGTTTATTTGAGTTTATTTGGGTTTGTGGTTTAGTGTTTTTTTTTAGTTTAGTTTTTTTTCTTTTCATTTACTTTTTTTTATGAGGGTATTTAGTTTTAGTTTAGTTATTATTTAGTTATTAATTTAGGGTTTATTTTTTATTTTAGGTTTTATTAATTATAAGTTTATTATTTATTGTTAGTTTAGTTAGTTTATTTTAAAGATTTTTTGGGGTTCATTTTAGTTTAGTTTATTAGTTTAGGGTTTTAGGTTTCTAGTTTTGTTTAGTTTTAGTTTTTTTAGTTATTATTAGTTTATTAGTTTGGTTTTTTAGTTTAGGGTTTAATTTTATTATTTTTAGTATATTATTACTATTATTATTACTATTTCTCAATCCCATGAGAAGAGAGAGAAGAAACCATGAACTTCACCATTGAGCAAAACTAAGAATTCTCAATCCCATTCTTAGTTAAAGCAATAAATTGATTAGAGAATCCAAATGAAGCCAAGATTTTATATAGGAAAACCCAACCAATATTATCATAAGCTTTGGAAATGTCAAGCTTAAAAGCGGGTTTTTTAACTTTGGCATTCAAATCATGGATCATTTCTTGGGCTAAATGAACATTACTTGAAATGGATGATTCACAAGTTTGGTTTGATTGGGGAGATAATTTTAAGAAGAAAGATACTCAACCTTTAGCCAACATCTTAAAATAAATTTGTTAAAAAAAAGCAAAGGCTAATTGGCCTAAAATCACTCAAATTTTAGTATTGTTCTTTTAGGAATTAAAATAATGGAGGTGCTACCAAAATATTTGGGGAGTACTACCCTTAAAGAAATCAAGAACAACTTTAACCAAGTCCTCTTTAATGGTAATCCAAGATGTTTGGAAAAGTAGTAAAACCATCGAGTGTATTCATACTTTGCAAAGTGTATTTTGATGCTAGGAAGGCAAGGAAGAAAGCATCTTGTTATCATCATGAAATGAGATTAGGGACAACAGGAAATCTCATCATAAGAAACAATTTTATTAAGAAGCTTTGTAAAAGGAAATGAATCAATAAGCTTTTTTTTTTAACACCAAACACCATCATTAGTTTTAATTTTATGAATGTGATTTAGAGCCTTTTTCTTTCTAACCATGACATGAAAATATTTAGTATTATGATCACCATCAGATCTATTTCATAGAAGCTTTTTTAGATAGGTCTCTCCATGTCTTGATAACATGTTAACCTATTTTTAGGAGCCAACAAATGAAATTTAGAAGGGTCATTAACAACAACATCTTTAAACTATAACCACATTTTCCATTTCTTTTATATTGACAAAAGGTTCTTGAAATAAAGTTTATTTCATCGTTTAAGTCTTTTAATTTGAACCACAATTTATTAGAAAATAGAATCGTATAGTTTAGGTTTATCATCCATGAGACATATTTTGAAAGCAGTATAGGAGGAGGTTTAGTAACATTTAAGTTCAGGTGATAAGCAAGGGAGAATGTGCCAAAATGGTTTTGCTTAAGTGCTCCAGTACTAGAGAAGGTTAATTTGCAAATGGTTAGAACCGATCTAACTTTTATCGAGTCTATAATTATTCCAAGTAAACTTAGACCCACTATGTATGATAACAATCAAGGATCATGTTATTAAAATATTCCATTGAAAATAAGTTTGAAGCATTACCACCAAGGTTAGGGGAGAAGAGATAGTGTTAAAATCCCCACCCACAAACCAAGGAGCATCAACAAAGAAGAGAAACTAATAAGATCTTCACAAAGAAGTCATCTACCATTTCTATTACAAGAAGCATAAACAAATGAACCAAAATAGCACCAATTATCATAAGTAATTTTAACATTAACAACTTGGGATAAATCATCCAAAACTTGCTGAACAAAATGACTATTCCAAAAAAATCCAAATTTTATTGCTTGAATTAGCAAAAAATTACCCAAACCAATCATTCTAGTAATAGAAGGAATGTTAGAAGGAAGAATAAAGGGTTCCAAGATAGCCAAAAGGAAATGTTATGAGAACAAACAAAATTTTAATTCTATTTCTAGAGAAGGTATCAATCCTCTCTCCAAATTAAGAAAGTAACCATTTATTTTTTAGGTAGGCATCTAGTAACTCTGGCAAAGTTAGAAAATTTAATTTTAGGTGTTTTATTTTTTTTCTAAAAAATATTTGAAATTTATTAGACAAATCCTCAACATCACCATCAGATAGGGATTGTTCAAGTATATGCTTGAAATAAGGTTGCACATTAAAACCATCTTTGGCCACTTTTCTTAATCATTATTATGTTGCAAGATCGATTAGAAATTAGTTCAACATTAGATGAAGAAGCAGGAGAAGAATTACAATCATTTAAGGCATAAGTGCCCAAGTTAGGATTAAAAAATTTATCCTTAGTTTGCTCACCAATCAAGCCCTCATGAAGGATCGCATTTTCTTCAATTATATGTGGCAAAGAAGCAGGAATAGAATCATTTGAGATAGAATCATCATCCATAACTTTATCCTTTGGAAATTTTTTAGTTATATCCAACTCTTATAATGAGCAATAGATTTGGTGTTAGAAGCAATATCAACTTGAAGAGGATGACCCAACAAAAAAAACTCATGATTAATGAAATGAAAATTGGGAAGAGAGATCCAAACTAGAATAATAGGATATTCCTCCTTAACATCAAGATGAGGCATCCATTTCGACAATCGCATATAATAATTGAAAACAAAATATGAGCATCAAGAGAAAACTTGAGAATAATATAAATCATTTGAAAGATGAATGAAGAAATGACGGGAATCAATCAATTCAGTAGAAAAAATACCAGAGAGCTTCAAGCTATGAAAAAAAATGAATATTCTCCAAAATAGGATGATGCAAAGTGAATTTACTTAGCAATGTGAATTCAAAGGGTACATTATCATGGGTACACCCTGAAAGGAGGTAGAGATAAGTTTGAGAGACTCACCAGTGCAATTGGCCTTACCAGCAAGAACATCCTTGAAGGATTTTAAAGCTAGCGAAGGGTTTAATCTAGAGACCCCAAAGAGTTAGAAACTTCAATGGGAGAGAATCTCTGATTAACGAGGAAGTAGAGAACACAACCATGATCAACAATGACACATGATAGAAGAAGGAAGAGGTTGAAATGGAAAACCAACTGAAATGTTCATAAGAAAAGTCACAAGACTTTTCCTAGGAAATGAAATCTAGACAAAATTAGAGGAAACAAAGATGGGGTTTAGGTTTAAGATTTATGGTTTAGGGTTTTAGGGTTTATGATTTATTATTTAGTGTCAGTTTGATTTTGGGTTTAATGTTTAGGTTTAGGGTTTATAGTTATTTAGTTTAGGTTTAGGGTTTAGGTTCAAGGTTGATAGCTTTAGTTTTATTTTAGGCTTAGGTTTAGGGTTTTTTAGGGTTTAGGTTTAAGTTTAGGGTTTAGGATTTAGAGTTATAGTGTAGGATTTTTAGATTTAGGTTTAGGGTTTAGTTTTTTAGTTGGTTTAGTGTTTATTTTAAACTTTAAGTTTAGGTTTTAGGGTTTAGGTTTAGGGTTAGTTTACTTAAGATTTAGGGTTTAAGGTTTAGTGTTCAGGGATTAGGGTTTAGAGTTTAGGTTTAGGGTTAGGATTAGGATTTAGGATTTACAGTTTATGGTTTAGGCTTTTTTAAGTTTAGGATTTAGGGTTTAGGGTTAGTTTTATGGTTAGGGGTTTAGGGTTTAGGTCTTAGATTTAGGATTTAGGGTTTAGGGTATATGGTTTAGGGCTTAGGATTTGGTGTTTTTTTAAAATTAAGTGAACTTAGGTTTATTTAGTTTATTTATTTATTTTAGTTTATTTTATTTTATTTTTATTTAGGTTTATTTTATTTTAGTTTATGATTTTTGGTAGGTTTGTTTAGGTTAGTTTATTTTAATTTAATTTTTTTAGTTTTAGGTTTAGGATTTTATTTAATTTTTTTAGGTTTATGTTTAGGTTTATTTTAGGTTTATTTTTTTAGTTTAGGTTTAAGTTTTTTTTAGTTTATTTTATTTTATTTAGTTTCTTAAGTTTAGTTTATTTTAGGTTTATAGGTTTTATTTATTTTATTTTATATTTATTTTATTTTGTTTGTTTTTTTTTTTTGGGTTTTATTTTAAGATTTATTATTTAGGTTTAAGTTTATTTATTTACTTTTATTTTATTTCATTGGTTATTTTATTTTTATTTTACTCTAGTTTTATTTTATTTTATGTTTAGGTTCAAGTTTTAGTTTAGGTTTTAATTTTATTTTATTATTTTATTTTAGGCTTAGGTTTTAATTTATTCTATTTTTAGGTTTAATTAGTTTAGGTTTAGGTTTTAGGTTCAGTTTAGAGTTTATGGTTTTAGGTATGAGGTTTAGGGTTTTAGGGTTTATGATTTTATGCTTTAGTGTTTAGGGTTAGGGTTTAGGGTTTAGGGTTTAGGGTTTAGTGTTTAGGATAAAAGGTTTAGGGTTTAGGGTTTTGGGTTTAGGGTTATCTTAGGGTTTAAGGTTAGTTTAGTGTTTATGGTTTTTTTTAGAAGCCCCATGAGGGGTATTTTATTACCACAAAAAAGGGTTACAAGGTCCAAGGGGATAAACTCGGATCTCATCAAAGAGCTACATTCTAAGAGGTAAATCCCAATCTAAGTATAAGCAAAAGCAATAAAACACTTTAAAATAATCAAGATCTGATTAGCATAATAAACCAAAACCAAATTGTGACCAATAGCCTTGAGAATGGTGCGTGGTGCAAACCCAGAGAAAAGGAAGGAGGTCTGCAACAATTTAGAGACAAAAAATTAGAGCGATTATAGTAGTACAATATGATGGTGAAAAATGCAAGTGCAAAATTTAGAAAAGAAAAAGATAGAAGGCTCAGCTCGATCACACAGATGGGGGTAAAGTGTGCATTCAAACTTAGGAGAAGGGTTACTTCACAAGCTACTACCAAACCAAAATGGGTGAACATGACCATCATAGCCAACAAACTGTTGGGAGATAGCAGTTGTAGAAGAAGGTCGATTGAGTGGATTACAAACACACCTAATCGATGATATCACCACCATATCAAGAGAATACAGAAGCATATGTGATGGAGCCAACATTGTAGAATCCCATTAAGGATCGGAGATGAGGGGACCATAACAAATGAAGTGAAACATCTGCGGAACCAAGCCAAACAAAGCAACCTCATGCATTCAGATTAAGAAACCGGGAAAGGTAAATGAAGTCCTAAGTTACCATAGATATTATAGCGGTTAAAGTACAACAGATTAAGAGATAAAAGATAATGTCGGCACCCCAAGACACAATCCATCGGTGAAAATAAAAGCTACCACATAAGGAACATTCATACAGACAACAATATCCATTACAATCCTTGCGAAATACCCACAGGCTTGCCATAATAACAATCATTGAGTATACAAACCATAGGTTAAGATCAAGTAGAGCATTGATTAGGCATGATCACACTACTAACTAAAAGGGATACTATATTAGGTTAAAAGGTAGCCAGGAGATCAGATAAACCAAATCCATAAACATCCAAAGTCTTAAAACAGCAACAGGTAACATCAGACTATAGTACCTCTCAAATAGAAATGACACTCCAATCCAAGAAGGTAACATCATAAACCCAATAGATGCAGGATTACAATATAAACAATGAGAATATGATTCTGCACCAAATGAGCAACCACCAAAAATAATCGGGCAATCAAGTAACTCATCGAAGCTAATGCAACATTGTAAGTCACTAGAATATAAAATAAGAAGATGATTCCAAAAGAGACATCATTACCAAGCGAGGAATTTTAAGACAATAAAGGTCCAAAACCAGAACTTGCTAAGACGATGCAAGATGGCAAAAACCAGTAGGAAAAAGCGGAGAAGCGAGAGAAAAATCTGCGGCAACAACGGATTAAAACCAAATCAACAAACAAATCAACAAACAACCATGGCGAAAACCTCCAAAACCCAAAAGTAATTAAACCCAATCCATTCAAATTACAAGGATTTGACCAAAATAACCATTAAAAGAGACCATTACAATTTCTTTTATAGAAAGCATCGAGGTTAGGCATTATATAAGCAAGGTGTATGAAATCAAGCCCAACCAAAATCCTTTAAAGTGTTGAAACCTTTATGAATTAGGCCTTTAAGGAAAGAGTCCCAAGGAATGTAAGCATTAGCCAAAGAAATACTATAATCATCAAAATAAAAGCACAATGATAATGCACACTAATCCGTTGCCTAGAAACACATAGGTAAGCAATGCTCCAAGCCATATTGTGAGAAAAAAAAACTGGTTAAAGAAGTTAGTACTAAAATCTAAGCCATCAAAACAGATAACTTCCTCCGGAATGGTTAATTCTCTCATAGAAATGAATGTATCAATGAAATTAAATTCCCAAGTGGGATTGTAGTTATAAAACCTAACAGTAACACAAGGCTCAAGGGTTTTCAAGAGATTGATGTGCATATAGTTCAACATCACGCATAATATTGTAAATGTCAAAACAAAATCTTCCAACTAAAGGAGAAGGGGTAAAGCGCATGTCATGGCAAACACAAAGGCATGATATCTATGAGGAGTATCCATAAAGAACACAAGGAAATAAAAAACAAAAGAAAAGGGAGGTGAAGAGGAGAATTAGATTACGAGGTAAGGAGAATTGTCCAAGTTAACCCCACACAAGTATTTGGGTAATGTAAATTGATCAAAGAAGATGATACTGTCTAATCTGCACCCATTTGTAAGGTAATGACAGTTACCTTCATGCCAAACATGAGTGATGGTAAAATTTAGAGAGAGAGAAGAGCCCTGGTTTGCTTGAGGTAGTACAAACAAGCGTTGCTCATATTGGTAGAAGTCAAAGGTCAATCAATAGAAGAGCATCCACCTCTATCCAAATATTGAGCCGACCATTTTGAAGACAAATTTCTAGAGCTTTGTGGTGCTATGAGCTCGGTATAAGGGAATGATAGAAATAAGGGGATAAGCAAATGCACATAGGACTATACCCGAGCCATTATGAAACCATCGGTATTAATTTTAATAATATGATCAAGAGGTTTTCCAAAAAACCATTCTATCATTCGATAGTAAGCAGTGCGGAAGGTTGAGGCCCCTTATTGGCTGATTTACTTTAAAATGTTTTGTGATGAATTAAATTGGCTTTAAGTCACAAATTTTGTTTTAGTCTAGCAATAATCCTCATGTGATTCATACGAATCCCATGATGTTTAGCTTCATTTGGTCCATCCATATGAACCAAATAAGAGTAATATTATGATTTTAATATGACCATTAATTGCATTGTCAAAGTAAACTTCAAGAAGTTGATATAAAGTAAAAGAACAATTAAATGTGTTGAATAGATCATCATACCAAATCCAAATTTTAGAGGCAATAGCCCCATTAACAAAACATGGTTAACATTCTCAATATGAGAACAACATTGACATTTAGAGGGTAAATAAAACCCTTTACCCCACAACAAAGAGTCAACAGATATAGTTTTTTTTGGATGTAAGTTAGAATAGAATAAGAAGGGGATATTGTTATTCCAAATTTTGGAGAACACAAGGGAAGAATCACGAGTGTCTTTAGTGTGAAGCCACACATTTTTAAGGTTGAAATCCCTATTATGAGATAGCTTAAAGATAATCGATCATGATTGTTAGGGATAGGAATATAGTAATCATATTTAAGAAAGTGGAAGGAGTAGAATCAGAATCTTACTAGTGTTCCACTTGTGGTTTTGTCGAGAATGAATTAACTCTAATAAGCGAGTGGGTGTGAGTGTAGAGTAAGTCATCAAAGGATCCAACCACTCAATTGTCTTGCCAAAAGAAGGAATTGCCGAGTTTATGCCCCAAAAATTAAGGATTACGCATCCCATTTGGAGAATAAAGTCTTCTCCACAGGAGAATCATTTAAAGGGACAAATGAGAGGATGTTTACCACATTTAGAAGTCATGAAATTCACCCAAAGACTATTTTTGCTCCTAAAATTCCACCAAAGTTTATAGGAGAAGGCATTGATAACTTCTTTGATGGATTTACATCCCTCCCTCTTCAAGAGTACCACAACTTTTTTGACCAAGATGACCGATTGCATTCTTTTAGAGGAGGTATTGGTTTCCCAGAAAAAATTGTTTAAGAGAAGCTCAATTATATTGATGGTAGAGTTGGTAGGCATAATGGTTTGAAGAAGGTATATAGGCATGGAATTTAGAGTGCTCTTGATCAAGGTAAGCCTACCACCAAAAGAGAGTAAATGAAATTCCCAAACTAAAATTTTGTTAGAAATTTTCTGAATTAGATCTTAAAAAAGGTGTGATCTTTTTTGGCCTTTAAAAAGTGAAGCCCTAAGGTAATTAAGAGGGAGTTGATTTTGCTTAAAATTAGTAATTCTGGATATTTGGTTAAGTCTATTAGGAGAAATCTTAGTTGAAGGAATAAAGCGCATTTTCCTTCATTAAGAAAAAGACCACTAACTTTACCAAAATCATTTAGAGGTTCTTAATGGTTTTAACATGTTGAAGGGAGTTCTTGATAATGAAATCATTTGCAAAGCTAAGATGAGAAATAGGAAACCTCCATGAGTTTTAAAAGACATATTAGGATTATTAGCAAAAGATCGTTAAGGCTCCTTGGCTTCAATAGCGATGATAAAGAGAGGTGATAATGGGTCACCTTGCCTCAAACCATGGCTAGAAGGAAAGAAACCTATGGACTCACCATTCATGATAACCAAAAAACCGGACATTCATGATACACCTTTTATAATCGGATAAAACTATCGAAAAAAACAAATTAAGGATTTGAAAGAAAATCCATGAGAGATCAAAGGCTTTAGCGATGTCCTTTGAATAAGATGTTGCCTCCTCTAAAAGGGACATCAATGTCATGAACCGACTCTTGAGCAAGAAGAATATTATCCGATATTGCTCGTGTTTAACAATAGTTTGATTTGGGGAGATGATTTTAGGAAGCAAAGGGCTGCTTATTATTTATTAATTTAGTAATGAGTTTTTGAAAAAAGGTGCTAATCGGTCTAAAAGCCCCAAGATTTAGGATTGTTAGTTTGGAAATAAGGACAATAGAAGTGCTTGAAAAGTATTTGGGAATAGATTGCCATCAAAGAAATCAATAACGCATCAACTAAGTGTTTTTAATGAAACAATCTTGAAAGAAGTGGGTCGTATTAGCGACAGTGAATTCATGTTCTTAAGAGTATTACTAATCTCCTCTTCGAAAGGACACATAGTGAGTAAATGATTATCCTCACTGTTAATCATAGAAGGGATAAGATGGGTATTTGATAAAGTTCCCAGTGACGGATTAGAATTTAATAAAGTTTGGAAATGATGTATGACAGAATCCTTAATATCATTGTTATCGATTATCCATTCACCATTAAAGTTCTTAATTTTCTTAATCGAGTTTAAGGCTTTGTTTATTACAAATGGCATGAAAATACCTAGTGTTTACGTCATCACAATATGTTTTGCTTGGCTTTTTTGTTTATGTTTTGATAATTAACCAAGTTATTCTTGGCAATGTTCAACTCCTCAAGTTCTTTGGGATCGGTTGAGACCTCTTCAAGAGAACAAACCTCTTGTTCCATAGTTTAAGATTTGTGAAAAGGTTTTTTAAAATGTGTTTGTTCCACCAATTGAGATTTTGTTTAAGCTTAAGCCAAAGACGAGTCATACCTTTAACAATTATCCAGGAAAATAGGGGCCATCCAATTAGTGAAGCGACATTGGTGAAGTCACTATGTTGGGTCCACATATTTTGAAATCTGAAAGGAGAGGAATAGGCGGGTTAGGGGATTTTGAAGGAAATCAAAAGAGGAGCATGGTTAGACAAAGTTACGCTCAAATGCTCAACAATGGTAGAAGCCATTGATTGATCCAAAGAGAATTAAAGAGGGTCCTATCAGATCGCCAAAGTCTAGAGTTAGACCAGTGAAACCAATGTCGGTGCAATCAAGGATCATATTTGAGAAGTCCTCCATGGAATGAAGGAGAACATCCTCCCCTTCTTTCGAACTAGCTATGATAGTATTGAAATCACCTCCAACCAACCGGGGAAGGTTAGCAGGAAGCGAAGGTGCATAAGTGATTCAAGGATGTTCCTACCGACTCTATTAAGAAGCATAGATAAAAGAGCCAAAAGCGATAAGTCACCTAAAGATTTGACATTAACCAATTGGTCAAGATCATCAATGATGGAAATGGTGATGGAGTTGTGCCAAAAGCACCAAATTTTATTATTAAGATTGAAGAAGAAATTATGAAAACCAAGGGATCTAGCTACAAAAGAAATCTTAGAAGAATTAATGAAAGGTTCAATAAGAACAAGTAACTTGATATTATGAACATGATAAAGACTCCGAACACGATTGTGGATAGGAAGAGACCCACAACCCCGGATATTCCAAATAAGAAAATTAATCATAAGGGGACAACCAAAAGGGAAAAGGAAAAAAGAAAGGAAAGAGAGGAGAGAAATGATGACACATTACTTGTGTGGGGTGAAAGAAAGTGGTTCTAGAGAAGTTATTATTAGAAAATTTTTCTTTGTAGGGTTTTGTTTTAACAATTTGAAAGGGTCTATCGATCCAAATTATCTCCATCGAAAGGGATTGATTTTTGGGTTTCGAATAGTAGAAGAATCTATCAATGTTTTAGAAGATTTCACCTTCTTCCGGATAGTGTGAGAAATTGGATTCAATTGATTATCACTCTAGGGAAATAGATGGGAAAGTTGCACCATTTAATACAAATATCTTTCTCAATATGTTACGAAGCCATAGGGTCATCATTATTTTGGTCCATTATATGATTCCCATTCAAATTGTTTAATTGGGTGTCCAATATAAGGCTACCATTCAGATTTTCGGTAAATTTAAATGAAGCAAAAAGCTATCGGGAAACAGTTACAAGGGGGTGAGGTTAGGTAAATTTCCATTGGTATCATCACCCCTCAATGGTATTTTAGTAGCTCAGTGTTTTCCACTAGATCGAGGAGGTGTAGGGAGGAGAGGTTCTTTTGAGTATCTTTAGGCACATATGCTAGAGTATTGGTTTTCCAGTTCCATTAATGGTATTCATATTCTGTAAATATTTTGAGATTAGGATGAAGCACAAAGCATTACGGTGATTGTGTGAATCTTGCGGTGAGTGCAAAAGACGGAAAATTTTTGAAATTGACTTTTGACTATATCCAAATTTTTGAGCCAATCCAAACCTCTTTGGGATATTTTTTGTGATGTCTCTATCTCAACAAGAATATGAACATGGCCTAGATCTAGTGGCGTTGCTTGGCTATTTGGAGAGTCTACCAAAAGAGGCCAACAAACAAAACTTGATGAGTGACATAATGTATTTGCATGTTAGGAAAAGCAAGCCAAGAGGGACAATGGAGATTCCTCTTTGACATCAAGAGGCGACCATTTCAATAGCGCATTTGACAATTATGCACAAAGTAAGAATGACGAAAACCAGTGAATAATCTAAATCATTTAGAGTTGAATAAGAATGTGGCGGGGATTGATCGACCGATAGAAAGTACGATAATTTTAAACTATGAAAGAAAAGGCAAATATTATCAAGAGTTGGGCCTAAGGAGAATTTACCCACCAAAGCGAACTTCGAAAGGGCTTAGCAAGTTTCTGACATCACATCGAACACATTACTGCCGTGATCCGATAAGATGTCAAATGAGATTAACGAAGCATTGAGCTAGGGATCTTACGGATAAAGCATCTTTGAATGATTTAACAACATGCGAGTGCAATCAAATCGAAAACACGGCAGAGTGGGAGAGCAAAGGCGCGGGCATCGAGGCAGCAGGCGGGGATTTGAGACGAGCCTCGCCATTACTTTAATCCAAGGACATCACATATGGGGAGCGATCGCCTTGTGAGAAAGAGACGGATACAAGACCAATCCACCAGAGCATAAAATCTTGAGAGAGGAGTCTAGGGTTTAGTTTAGGATTAGGGTTTCTTTAGGTTTAGTTTAGGTTTAGGTTTTAGGGTTTAGGGTTTTATGGTTTAGGTTTAGGTTAGGGTTTAGGTTAACTTAGGGTTGAGGGTTAGTTTAGAGTTTAGAGTTTAGGATTTAGGTTTTAGGGTTTAGGAGTTTAAAGTTTAGGTTAACAGGTTTAAATTTGAGTTTAGTTTAGTTAATTATTTAGGTTTAAGTTTAAGTTTTAGTGTTTAGGTTAGTTTAGTTATTTAGAGTTTAAGGTTTAGGGTTTATTATAGTTTATAGTTTAGGGTTAGTAAGTTTAATGTTTAGGAGTTTAGGTTTAGTTAGTTTAAGTTTAGTTTAGGTTTACTTGGTTTAGTTTTAGGTTAGGTTGTATGTTTAGGGAGTTTTATTTAGTTAGTTTAGTTTAGGTTTAGTTTAGAGTTATTTTAGGTTTAGGGTTTAAGTTTGAGTTTAGGGTTAGATTAGTTTAGGGTTATAGGTTATAGGTTTAGGTTTTATATTTAGGGTTTAGTTAGTATAGGGTTTAAGGTTAGGGTTTTTTATTGATTTTATTTTATTTAATTAGGGTTTAAGGTTTTGAGTTTAAGGTTTTTTAGGGTTTAGGGTTTAGGTTTAGTTTAGTTTAAGGGATAGTTTAGGATTTAGGTTAGGTTTACTCATTGTTTAGGGTTTTAAAAAAATTAAGTAAACTTGTAGGTTTAGGTTTATTTATTTATTTAGTTTATTTTTTTTATTTTACTTAATTTTATTATTTATTTTTAGGTTTAGGTTTTGGTTTTTATTTTATTTTCTTAGGTTTAGGTTTTAAGTTTTAATTTTAGGTTTATTTTTAGGTTTTATTTTTTTAGTTTAGATTTAGGTTTATTTTTAGTTTATTTTATTTTATTTAATTTAGGGTTTAGGTTTAGTTTATTTTAGGTTTACGTTTAGGTTTTATTTATTTTAGTTTAGTTTTATTTTATTTTGTTTATTTTTTTTATTTGAGGTTTAGGTTTTTTTTTAGTTTAGGATTTTTTATTTTAAGGTTTACTTTTAGGTTTAGGTTTTATTTCATTTTATTTTATTTTGGTTTATTTTATTTTATTTTACATTTAGTTTTTATTTTATTTTATTTTTTTATTCTTAGATTTATTTTTTAGTTTAGATTAGGTTTTTACTTATTTTATTTTAGTTTATTTCTACTAATTTATTTTATTTTATTTTTAAGTTTGGTTTAAGTTTTGGTATAGGTTTTAATTTTAATTTATTATTTTATTTTATCTAAGTTTAGGTTTTATTTAGTTTAGGTTTAGGTTTTTAGGTTTTAGGGTTTTAGGGTTTAGGTTTTAGGTTTGTATAAGGTTTAGGGTTTAGGGTTTATAATTTTTGGTTTAGGGTTTAGGGTTAGGGTTAGGGTTAGGGTTTTGTGTTTGGGATTTAGGGTTTAGGTTTTAGGGTTTAGTTTAGGGTTAGCAGGGTTTAGGTTAGTTTATAGTTTAGGGTTTAGGATTAGGGTTTAAGCTTTAGGGTTTATGGCTTTTTTTAGGTTTAGGTTAGCAAGGTTTAGGGTTTATGATTTTAGAGTTTTGGATTTAGAGTTTAGGGTTTAGTTTGGGGTTAGGGTTTAGGTTTAGAGTTTAAGGTTTAGGTTAGGATATCCTGGCATCTCAGATCCATTTTATAATGGCCATCTCCCTTCACCACCAGGATCAGCACAGTTTGAGTCATCTTTAATTCTTAGGAGTTTATGTTTAGGTTTATTAGGTTTTAGTGTTTAAGTTTATTTTTTTTAATTTATTTAGTTACTTTAGGTTTAGGTATAGGGTTTGGGGTTTAGGGTTTAAAGTTTAGGGTTCAGGGTTAGGATTTAGGGTTTATGGTTTAGGATTTAGGGTTTACAGTTTAGGGTTTAGAATTTAGGGTTTTAGGGATTATGCTTTTAGTTTTTAGGGTTAAGTGTTTAGGGTTTAGGGTTGTAGGTTTACAGTTGTAGGTTAAGGGTTATAGGTTTAATGTTTAGGGTTTAGGGTTTAGGTTTAGGATTTAATGTTTAAGTTTTTTTAAAAAATTAAGTAAACCAATGGGTTTAGGTTTATGTAGTATATATAGTTTATTTTTTATTTATTTTAGCTTACTTTATCCTTTATTTTTATTTAGGTTTATTTTTTAGTTTTATTTAGTTTATTTTATTTATTTTAGTTTTATTTTTATTTTAGTTTTTAGGTTTAGGTTTTATTTTATATTTTTAGGTTTAGGTTTAGGTTTTTATTTTATTTTGCTAGGTTTAGGTTTTAAATTTTTATTTTAGTTTTATTTTATGTATTATTTTAGTTTATAGGTTTAATTTTTTTTCACTTTATTTAGTAATTTTAGGTTTAGGTTAAGGTTTATTTATTTTAGTTTAGGTTAAGGTTTATTTTATTTTATTTTAGTTTAGGTTTTTCTTTGTTTAAGGTTTAGGTTTTATTTATTTTTTTATGTTTTTTTAGGTTTAGGTTTATATTTAGCTTTTATTTATTTTACTTTAAATTTATTTATTTTATTTTATTTAAGTTTTTTATTCCTAGGATTATTTTATTTTTTAGTTTAATTTAGGTTTTTATTTATTTTATTTTCATTTTTTTGTTCTTTTATTTTATTTTATTTTTAGGTTTAGGTTTAGGTTTAGGTTTTAGTTTAAGTTTTTTATTTTATTTTATTTGTTTATTTTATTTGGGTTTAGCTTTTTATTTATTTATTTTATTTTAAGGTTTTACTTAGTTTAGGCTTAGGTTTTAAGAATTTTAGGGTTTAGGGTTTTCGGGTTTAGGGTTTAGCGTTAGGGTTTAGGGTTTAGGGTTTAGGGTTTAGGGTTTAGGGTTTAGTGTTTAAGCTTTAGGGTTTTGAGTTTTTAGGATTTTGGGATTAGGGTTTAGTTTAGGGTTTTAAGTTTTAGGGTTTAGGGTTTAGGGTTTAGGGTTAATTTAAAGTTTAGGGTTTATGGTTTAGGGTTTAGGCTTTAAGGTTAGGGTTAGGGTTTAGGTTTAGGGTTTAGCGTTTAGGGTTTAGAGCTTAGGGTTTACGATTTAGGGTTGTAGGTTTGGAATTGTAGGTTTAGGGTTTAGGGTTTAGCGTTAGTTTTTGAGTCTAGGGTTTAGGATTTATGATTTAGGGTTTAGGGTTAGTTTAGGGTTTAGGGTTTAGGGTTTAGGGTTTAGTCTTTAGGGTTTAGGGTTTTAGGGTTTATGGTTTAGGGTTAGTTTAAAGTTTAGAGTTTAAGGTTTTAAGGTTTAGTGCTTTTTAAATAGATTAAGGGGTTTAGGTTTTATTTATTTTATTTATTAGTTATTTTATTTTATTTTTATTTAGCTTTATTTTTTATTTTTTTTATTTTTATTTTGTTTAGATTATTTTTAGGTTTATTTATTTTAGTTTAGGTTTTATTATAGTTTAATTTTTTAAGTTTTGGTTTAGGTTTATGTTTATTTTTTTAGTTTAGTTTATTTTATTTTTTTAGGTTTAGGTTTTATTTTAATTTTTTAGGTTTAGGTTTAGGTTTTTTTATTTTATTTTTTTAGATTTAGGTTTTAGGTTTTTATTTTAGGATTATTTTTAGGTTTTATTTTTTAGTTTATGTTTTGGTTAATTTTAAGTTTATTTTATTTTATTTAGTTTATGTTTTTAATTTAGTTTATTTTAGGGTTTAGGGTTTAGGGTTTATTGTATAGGGTTTAGGGTTTTATGTTTTAGGTTTAAGGTTTAGGGTTAAGCTTCACGATTTAGCATTTAGTGTTTAGGGTTCAAGGTTTAATATTTAGGGTTGTACATTTAGGGTTGTAGGTATAGGGTTTAGGGCTTAGGGTTAGTTTTAGTGTCTAGGGTTTAGGGTTTAGGGTTTAGGATTAAGGGTTTAGGGTTTAGGGTTTAGGGTTTAGGTTTAGAGTTTTTTTTTTAAATTAAGAAACCAATCGGTTTATGTTTAGTTAGTTTATTTAGTTTATTTTTTTAATTATTGTAGTTTATTTTATTTTTTATTTTTATTTATGTTTATTTTTTTATTTTGTTTAGTATATTTATTTTAAGTTAATTTATTTTAGTTTAGGTTTTTTATTATAATTTATTTTTTAGGTTTAGGTTTAGGTTTATTTTTTAGATTAGTTTTATATTTATTTTATTCTTTAGGTTTAGGTTTTATTTTTTATTTTAAGTTTAGGTTTAGGTTTTTATTTTATTTTTTTAGGTTTAGCTTTTTGGTTTTATTTTTCGTTTATTTTAGGGTTTTATTTTTTTAGTTTAGGTTTATTTTAGTTTATTTTATTTTATTTAGTTTAGGGTTTAGGTTTAGTTTATTTTTAGGTTTAGGCTTAGATTTTATTTATTTTCATTTAGTTAATTTTAGTTTTGGTTTAGGTTTATTTTATTTTATTTATTTTAGGTTTAAGTTTATTTATTCGTTTTAGTTTAAGGTTTAGGTTCTTTTTTATTTTTTTTAGTTTTTATTTTTACGTTTATTTACTAAATTTAGGTTTTTATTTTATTTTATTTTTTGTTTATTTTATTTTTATTTTACGTTTGGGTTTTTATTTTATTTAGGTTTTTTATTTTAAAGTTTATTTTATCTTTTAGTTTAGTTTAGATTTTTATTAATTTTATTTTAGTTTAATTTTTTATTTATTGGTTTAAGTTTAAGTTTTATTTTAGATTTTTATATTATTTTATTTTATTTATTTTATTTAGGTTTATGTTATATTTATTTATTTAATTTTTCATTTTAATTAGTTTAGGTTTAGGGCTTTTAGTTTTTGGGGTTTAGGATTTAGGGTTTTTGGTTTTAGGTTTAGGGTTTAGGTTTTAGGGTTAGGGTTTAGGGTTTAAAGTTTAGGGTTTAGGATTTTTGTGTTTAGGGTTTGGGGTATAAGGTTTAGGGTTTATGTTAAAAAGTTTAAAGGTTTAGGGTTGTTGGCTTAGGGTTTAGGGTTAATTTTAAAGTTTAGTGTTTACGATTAAGGTTTTTCTTAAAATTTATTTATGGTTTAGTGTTTAGGATTTTTTAGGGTTTAGGGTTTAGGGTTGTAAGTTTTGGGTTTTAGGTTTAGGGTTAGTTTTAGGGTTTATGATTTAGATTTTTGGGTTCAGGGCTATAAGTTTAGGGTTATAGGTTTAGTGTTTGGATTTTAGGGTTTAGGGTTTCGGGTTTTGGATTTAGGTTTAAGGTTTTAACAAAATTACGTAAACTATTAAGTCTAGGTTTAAGGTTTAGGGTTTAGGGTTAAAGTTTTATTTATTTATTTATACTTATTTTATTTAGGGTTTTTAAGAGATGGTTTTTTAGGGTTTAGGGTTTAGTTGTAGGTTTAGGGTTTATGGTTTAGGGTTTAGGGCTTAGGATTTAGGGTTTAAGGGTTTTTTTTTAAATTAAGTAAACCGTAGGTTTAAGTTTATTTAGTATATTTAGTTTATTTATTATTTATTTTAGTTTACTTTATTTTTATTTTTATTTAGGTTTATATTTTTTATTTAGTTTAGTTTATTTATTTTAGGTTTATTTATTTTAGTTTAGGTTTTTTATTTTTGTTTATTTTATTAGTTTAGATTTAGGTTTAGGTTTATTTTTTAGTTGAGTTTTATTTTTGTTTAATCTTTTAGGTTTAGGTTTTATTTTTTAATTTTAGTTTTATGTTTAGGGTTTTATTTTATATCTTTAGGTTTAGGTTTAGGGTTTTATTTTAGGTTTACTTTTAAGTTTTATTTTTTAGTTTAGGTTTAGATTTATTTTTAGTTTATTTTATTTTGTTTAGGTTTAAGTTTATGTTTAGGTTTTATTTTTTTTTCGTTTAGGTTTAGGTTTATTTTATTTTGTTTATTTTATTTTTATTTTAGGTTAACATTTTTTTAGTTTAGGGTTAAGGTTTTAATTATTATTTATTTTTAGGTTTATTTTTTAGGTTTAGGTTTTTATTTAGATAACATTTTATTTTATTTTAGGTTTATTTTTTATTTTACGTTTAGTTTTTATTTTATTTAGGTTTTTTATTCTTAGGTTTAAGTTTAAGTTTTTATTTTATTTAGGTTTAGGCTTTATTTATTTATTTTATTTTTAGGTTTTATTTAGTTTAGGTTTAGGTTTTTAGGTTTTTATGGTTTAAGGTTTAGGGTTTAGGTTTAAAGTTTAGGGTTTAGGGTTTTAGGGTTTAGGGTTTAGGGTTTAGGGTTAGGGTTTAGGGTTTAGGGTTTAGGGTTTAGTGTTTAAGCTTTTAGGTTTAGGGTTTTTGGGTTTAAGGTTTAGGGTTTTTTTTATCTAAAAGGATTGAGGGTTTAGTTAGTTTAGTTTGTTTAGTTTAATTATTGTTATTAGCTTTTAGTTCTATTATGTTTATTATTTAGCTATTTGTTTATTTAGGGTTTAGGTTTATTAGCTTAGTTTATTATTATTAGTATTATTATTATTATTATTATTATTATTATTATTACTATTATTATTATTATTATTTTAGTTATTAGTTTTCTTTTTTAGTTTAAAGGGCGGGGAGGGGTGTGTTTATTAGTTTTAGTTTAGTTATTGTTTAGCTATTAGTTTTATGTTTTATTAATTTTTAGTTTATTATTTATTGTTAGTTTAGTTATTTTTTTTTAGGTTTTTGGGGTTCAGTTTTAGGTTAATTTATTAGTTTATGGGTTTTAGGTTTCTATTTTTGTTTAATTTTAGTTTTTAATTTAATTATTATTGGATTTTATTAGTTTGGTTTTTTAGTTTAGGGTTTAGTCTTATTATTTTTTAGTTTATTATTCCTATTATTAGTATTATTAGTTTTAGTTAGTTTTTATTAGTTTATTATTATTATTCTTATTATTATTCTTTTATAAGTTAGTTTAGTTTATTTATTATGGTTTTATGGTTTTAGTTATTTTTATTAGTTTTACTTTTTGGTTTATCATTAGTTTTATTATTATTTATTTAGTTAGTTTTATTAGTTTTAGTTTGGTTTTATTATTAGTTTTTAGTTTTTTTATTATTATTATTATTATTATTAGTTTGGTTTTGTTTTATTAAGTTTGGATTTAGGGTTTAGGGTTAGCTTAGGGTTTAGGGTTAGATTAGGGTTTAGGTTTTAGGGTTTTGGATTTAGGCTTTAGGGATTAGGGTTTTAGGGTTTAGGGTTTAGGGTTAGTTTAGAATTTAAGGTTTGGGATTTTAAGGTTTAGGCTTTAGGGTTTAGGTTTAGGGTTTAGGGTTTAAGGTTTAGGGTTTAGGGTTTAGGGTTTAGGATTTAGTGTTTAGGGTTTAGGGTTTAGGGCTTTTTTTAGAAAAAAAGCGATAAGTTTAAGTTTTAGTTGATTTAGTTCATTTTATATTTTATTTAGGTTTATTTTTTTTCTTTTTTATTTTGTTTAGTTTATTTATTTTATGTTTATTTATTTTAGTTTATGTTTATTTATTTTAGTTTATTTTTTTAGGTTTAGCCTTAGGTTTTTTTTTTTTAGTTTTAGTTTAGTTTAATTTTTATTTTAATTTTTTGCTTCAAATTTTATTTTTTATTATTAGGTTTAGGGTTTAGGGTTTATTTAGGTTTAGGTTTAGGTTTTCATTTTATTTTTTTAGGTTTAGGTTTTAAGTTTTTATTTTAAGTTTACTTTTAGGTTTTATTTTTTTTGTTTAAGTTTAGATTTATTTTTAGTTCATTTAATTTTACTTTATTTTATTTAGGGTTTAGATTTAGTTTATTTTAGGTTTATGTTTTATTTATTATAGTTTAGTTTATTTTAGTTTAGGTTTAATTTCATTTTATGTATTTATTTTATTTTTAGGTTTTTTTTTAGTTTAGGGTTTAGGTTTTATTTTTTATTTATTTATACGTTTATTTTTCAGGTTTAAGTTTTTATTTAGTTTTTATTTTATTTTATTTTTATTTTCCATTTAGGTTTGATTTTATTTAGGTTTTCTTATTTCTAGGTTTATTTTATTTTTTAGTTTAGTTTAGGTTTTTATTTATTTTATTTTAGTTTAGTTTTTATTTTTTATTTTATTTTATTTTTAGGTATAGGTTTTAGTTAATGTTTTAATTTAATTTAATTTAATTTATTTTATTTAGGATTAGGTTTTTTATTTATTATATTTTAGGTGTTATTTAGTTTAGGTTTAAGCTTTTAGGCTTTTAGTGTTTAGGGCTTAGGGTTTAGGGTTTAGGGTTTAGGGTTTGGGGTGTAAGGTTCAGTTTTTAGGGTTTAGGGTTTAGGGTTTAGGTTCTTAGGGTTTAGGGTTTATGGTTTTAGGGTTTAGGGTTTAGGGTTTAGGGTAACTTTTAGGGTTAGGGTTTTTTTTAAAAAAAAAAAAATTAAATAAAGTGGTAGGTATATGTTTTTTAGTTTATTTCTTATTTTTATTAGTTTATTTTATTTTTATTTTTACTTAGGTTTATTTTTATTTTTATTTAGTTTAGTTTATTTATTTTAGGCTTATTTATTTTTGTTTAGGTTTTTTATTTTTATTTATTATCTGGGTTTAGATTTAGGTTTAGGTTTACTTTTTAGTCTACTTTTATTTTTATTTTATTTTTTAGGTTTAGGTTTCATTTTTTATTTTTAGGTTTAGGTTTACATTTTAATTTTATTTTTTTTAGGCTTAGTTTAGGTTTTATTTTATGTTTAATTTTAGGTTTGTTTATTTTATTTATTTTAATTTGGTTTATTTTGTTTAGTTTAATTTTTTTATTTATTTTATTTATTTTTTATTTTTATTTTAGGTTTTATTTTTATGTTTATATGTTATGTTTAGGTTTTTATTTTTTATTTTATTTTTAGGTTTATTTTTTATTTTAGGTATTTTATTAAATTTTTTATTTTAGGTTTATTTTATTTTTAGGTTGTTTTATTTTATTTTATCTTAGATTATTTTATTTTTATTTTATTTTAACTTTGATTTTATTTTATTTTATTATTTTATTTAAGGTTTAGGTTTATATTTTATATTTATTTATTTTTTAGTGTAGGTTTATGTTTTAAGTTTTAAGGAGTAGGATTTTTTATCAGTGGTTTAGAGTGGTTTGTGCTAGTTAGTTCGGTTTTAGGGTTTAGGTTTAGTTTTAGGAGTTTAGGTTTATTTTAGGGTTTAGAATCAGGTCTTAGGGTTGTGGTTTAGGGTTTAGTTATTAGGTTCAGTTTAGTTTATCTAGGGTTTTGGATTTTGGATTTAGGGTTTAGGGTTGTTGGTTTAGGGTTGTTGGTTTAGGGTTATAGGTTTAGGGTTTACGGTTTTGGGTTTAGTTTTTTTTTAAATTAAATAAATTTTTAAGCTTAAGTTTTTTTAGTTTATTATTTTTTTTATTTAGATTAGTTTATTTATTTTTGTTTAGGTGTTTATTTTTTTTTTTAGGTTTAGGTTTAGGTTTATGCTTTATTTAGCTTTTTTAATTTATTTTTAGCCTAGGTTTATTTTTTATCTAGGTTTAGGTTTAGATTTTCAATTTTATTTTAGGTTTGGGTTTATGGTTTTATTAGTTTATTTTATTTTATTTTTAGTTCAGGTTTAGTCAATTTTAGTTTAATTTATTTTATTTAGTTTAGGTTTTAAGTTTTTATTTTATTTTTAGGTTTTTTTCAACTTTAGGGTTATTGTTTTATTTTTTTATTTATTTTGATTTAATTTTTGGTTTATAGGTTTTTTATTTAGTTTTATTTTATTTTATTTTAGGTTGATTTTATTTCTTTTTCATTAATGTTTATATTTTAAGGCATATTTTATCTAGTATATTTTTTTATTTTATTTTATTTTTTTATTTATTTTAGGTGTAGTTTTATCTTTATTTTGCTTGTGTTTAGGGTTTTAGGTTTTAGGGATTTTATTTGTTTTGGCTTGGGGTTTGTCAGTTTTAGGTCATTTATTTAGTGGCCTAGGGTTTAGGGCCTGGTTTGTTAGGGTTTGGGGGTTTTATGGCCTAGTTTGCCTTTAAGGTTTTAGTCAGGGTCAATTTTTAGTTTTTCATTTTTATTTATTTAGGGTTTAGAATTTTTTTTTAATTAAAGAGGTTTAGGTTTATTTGCCTATTTGTTCATTTTTTATTTACCTTTAGTTTATTTATTTTTATTTTATCTCATTTAGTTATATTTTATAGGTTTTTTACTCTTAATTTTTAGGTTTGTAGTTTATTTTTAGTTTAGTTTTATGTTTATTTTATTCTTTTATTTTAGGTTTGTTTTTTTATTTTAGGTTTAGATTTAGGTTTTATTCTTTTATTTTAGGTTTAGGTTAGGTTTTCATTTTAGTATTATTTTTAGTTTTTCTTTTTTTAGTTTATATTTAGGTTTATTTGTAATTTATTTTATGTTATTTAGGGTTTAGGTTTATGTTTAGCTTTAGTTTATTTTAGGTTTAGGTTTAGGTTATTTATTTTAGTTTAGGTTTAAGTTTCTTTTCTTTTTATTTTAGGTTTATGTTTTTTTTAGTTTAGGGTTTAGCTTTTATTCATTTATTTATTTTTAGGTTTATTTTTTAGGTTTAAGTTTTCATTTAATTTTTATTTTATTTTATTTTAGGTTTATTTTATTTTTATTTTAGGTTTAGTTGTTCTTTTATTTAGGTTTGTTATTATTTTTAGTTTAATTTAAGTTTTTATTTATTTAATTTTAGTTTAGTATTTATTTTTTATTTTATTTTTTTTAGGTTTAGGTTTAGGTTTAGGTTTATATTTTAATTTAGATTTTTATTTTATTTTATTTTATTATTTTATTTTGGTTTAGGTTTTTTTATGTTTTATTTTTTGGTTTTATTTAGTTTAGGTTTAGGTTTTTAGCTTTTTAGGGTTTAGGGTATAGGGTTAATTGAGGATTTAGGTTTAGGGTTTAGGGTTTGGGGTTTGGGGTTTAGGGTTTAGGGTTTAGGGTTTAGGGTTTAGGGTTTAAGTTTTAAGGTTTAGGGTTTTAGGGTTTAGGTTTTTATGGTTCAGGCTTTAGGATTTAGGGTTTAGGGTCTAGGGTTTAAGTATTTTAGGGTTTAGGGTTTAGAGTTTACCTTTTTAGGGTTTAAAGGTTTATGCTTCAAGTTTTAGTTTAGGTTTTAGGGTTTTTGGTTTTTTTTAATAGAGAACAAATTTAGATTCAACATTTCTTCTTTTCGATTTCTTAAGTAACACCATATTTTCAAGACACAAGATGACATAAATCAAAAATGTAGCATGAAAATCAAAACCTTAGATAACTAGAACCATCTCTATTATGACACAATTCCATAAGCATAGTTTGGTTCTTTAGTTTCTTAGTTCTATAACCATCATCCCTGTTAGTTTTCCTCCGACTTCATAAATTCAACCACCATTTACTAGCAACTAGGATCCCCACCACTTTAATTTTTCATCTCAGTAGATCTAGGTGAGCTTGGTTGATGGTGATGTTTATAGTTTATTCTTAGGGTTTTGGTTTAGTTTAGGTTTATTAGTTTATGGTTTAGGTTTATTTTTAATTTATTTAGTTACTTTAGGTTTAGGATTAGGGTTTCTGGCTTTGGTTTTAGGGTTTAGGGTTTAGGTTTTATACTTTAGAGCTCAAGGTTTAGGGTTAGGATTTAGGGTTTAGGGTTTAGGGTTGTAAGCTTAGGGTTTAGGATTTAGGGTTTATGATTTTTTTTAAAATTAAGTAAACTAGTAGGTTTAGATTTTTTTAGTTTATCTAGTTTATTTAGTTTATTTTTTATTTATTTTAGTTTAGTTTAGTTTTTATTTTTATTTAGGTTTATTTTAGTTTTATTTAGTTTAGTTTATTTATTGTAGGTTAATTTATTCTAGTTTAGGTTTTTTATTTTAGTTCATTTTTTAGGTTTAGGTTTAGGTTTAGGTTTAATTTTCAGTTGAGTTTTATTTTTATTTTATTTTTAAGGTTTAGGTATAGTTTTTTTATTTTATTTATATTTTTGGTTTAGATTTGAGGATTTTATTTTAGTTTTTTATTTTATTATTATTTTTAGTTTAGGTTTAGGTTTAGGTTTAGTTTATTTTAGGATTAGGTTTAGGTTTTATTTATTTTAGTTTAGTTTATTTTACTTTAGGTTTAGGTTTATTTTATTTTGTTTATTTTATTTTATTTTTATTTTAGGTTTTTTTTAGTTTAGAGATTAGGTTTTATTTTTTATTTATTTTTAGGTTTTATTTGAAGGTTTATTTTTTAGGTTTAGGTTTTCATTTAGTTTTTATTTTATTTTATTTTGATTTTATTTTGGTATTTTATTCTTAGGTTTATATTATTTTTTTAGTTTAATTTAGGTTCTTATTTATTTTATTTTATTTTATTTTTAGGTTTAGGTTTAGGTTTTAGTTTAGGTTTTTATTTTATTTAAGTTTAGGTTTTTTATTTATTTTATTTTTAGTTTTCTAAGGTTTAGGGTTTGGGGTTTAAGGTTTAGGGTTAGGGGTTTCTGTGTTTAGTGTTTTAGGTTTTTGGGTTTAGGGTTTATGGTTAGGGTTTAGGGCTTAGGTTTTAAGGTTTAGTGTTTAAGCTTTAGGGTTTAGGGTTTTTAGGGTTTAGGCTTTAGGCTTTAGGCTTTAGGGTTTTTTTTTAAAAAAAATTAAGTAAAGTGATAGGTTTAGGTTTATTTAGTTTGTTTTTTTATTTATTTTAGTTTATTTTATTTTTTATTTTTATTTAGGTTTATTTTTTTATTTCGTTTAGTTTATAAATTTTAGGTATATTTATTTTAGTTTAGGTTTTTTTATTTTAGTTTATTTTTTAGGTTTAGGTTAAGGTTTATGTTTATTTTTTTTTAGTTTAGTTATATTTTATTTTATTTTATGTTTAGGTTTTATTTTATTTTTTTTAGGTTTAGTTTTTATGTTTTATTTTAAGTTTATTTTATTTTTTCTTTTATTTTAGGTTTCTTTATTTAAATTTTATTTTATTTTATTTAGTTTAGGGTTTAGGTTTAAGTTTTATTTATTTTAGTTTAGTTTATTTTAGTTTAGGTTTATGTTTACTTTATTTTGTTTATTTTAGGTTTAGGTTTTTTTTTAGTTTAAGGTTTAAGTTTTATTTTCTATCTATTTTTTAGGTTTATTTTTTAGGTTTAAGTTTTTATTTTATTTAGGGTTTTGTGCCACTATCCTTCAAGATCTTTGATGGTGGGAATTGATAACATTGTACACTTTAGAGCGGCTATTTACACAGGTGGCAAAGCACTACTCTTTGCCTTTTCCTTAGCGATCTGTTAGGTGTTGCATTTGATTTGTCGAGCGCCCAGCGGTTGGTGAAGACTTTCGAGTTGGAGCACCTCTTCATCAAGAGGTTTTGAGCTCGATGAGAGGTGTAGCAACCTCATTGGAAAACATAAACTCAATGAGTCCCTTATTGATTACATTCTCGTGGCATAACTTTAAGCATGAAATGTGAACCACATCTATCGAACAACATGCCATTGAGATTCTTCTCAAGAATATCCATGGCTCGGTTTTCATGCTTAAGGGCTTTACCATCAAAACATTGAAATTAATCAACAAGGCGGATTACTACAAGAGGAAGCCAAACATTTGCCCTTTAGACCAATCCTCTAAGCCCATTTGAAGGTATTTGAGAAGAAGCCAGAGACAGTTGTGTCAGTGGATAGAGGGAAGTAGCTAGCCAAAGTTCAGTATGAGAGACTACGTGCTCAGCAGCCTCCTTTGCCACCTCCTCTTCCACTGCCTCGGCCATCATACACCCGTAGCATACATAACCTTTTCCACCATCAGTAGCCTAGGTGGCGGTATTCATATCCATGGGCTACTTTCCACCTACTCTTATAGATTGAATAAATATTCATTCAAGAGGGAGGTAGTATGGAAAATCTTTAAGAATTTGTTAAAACAACTTGACTTTCAATTAATCCAAGGTCGGAGGAAGTGGGCAAGTCGTGATCTATCTATTACCCCACCATGCATGTTAGGCCATGTCTTAGAGGACTGTATTACTTTAAGGATTATCTTGAGCACAGCTACAAGTTGAGAGCCATAGTTATCCCTAAGGAATACTTATTAAAACAACCATTTAGTTGCATTAGAGTAATCCTTGTGGATACTTGCGATCCTTTTATGACCAAAGAAGGTTAGGATATCTCCCTATCTGAACCTCAAGAAGATCATTTCTAAGATCAAAGCTTTCTTTACAAGTGTCTAAAGTAACTCAACCTCAACACCAAAGATGGTTTTCTAGTTGCAAAGGACAACTCGGGGAGGTTATATAGCCAGTAGCTCATACTTGCCCAGGATAGTCTTGTAGTGCAGCCACCGTCCGAGTCCATACTTCTTCCACTATTATAACTACGACCTCTTCTACTAGCTCCTCTTCTACAATAGAAGCATTGTATTTGTGGATAAGGGCACTAAATCTTTTACTCTACTTACTTTACGTGATTTCTATCATGTACATCCACCCAAAAAGAAATTAATGAAGAAAGCTGATTCTACTTATATATTGTCTACTTCTAATGCTCTTGATTTTATTCCTATTGAAAGCTCTCTGAGTCTAAATAAAAATAATAGCACTAGTAGTTCCGATCCTTTCATTTATGATTCAGAGTCAGACTATCCTTCTCTGAATTAGTCGGGTTCACCTCCTGAGATTGACTTGGAGTCGACTGACTATGATGATCCAATAAGATAAGCTGTAGGTATGCCCGATGAGAAGGTAGAACTTTCCACAAGCTCAACATTCCAAGAAGTCACTGAAGTCAACCTACGCAGTGGCAAAGTTCTACCTCCTAGGGTAGCACCTCAGGATAAGGGTAGCAAGTCATTGGTTCTAGTAGCGGCCACTTCATAAGATGCTACACCCATGGATATGCTTGTGAGGACCAAGCCGTTGATTACAATGTCCAAGCTCACCTTAAAAGGTTTTCAGCTAAGTTAAGAATATACGATGCCCTTGTCTTATCCAAAGAGATGAGGAAATCTCTAATCAAGGCTTTACTTGATCTAGATATATGCTTAGCTTCGACAACCACTAAAGAGGAGGCATGCCACTTGAAGGACATCTTAGGAGTTACATTCAACGGTGAAGACTTACTCCTAGGGATGACCGAGCATAACCACCTTTTTACATTACAGTGGATGTTGGCATATACATGATATCCAGAGTTCCAGTTGACCTAGGTGTATTAGTCAACATTATGAGTCTAAGAACCCTTGCCTACTTGAGGATCGACATCTCTAAACTCCAAAAAAAGGATGATGTTGAAAGGATTCAATGAACAAGGCAAGAGTCCTTGTGGTGTTTATTTAGTATGGGTTAGGAGAGGAGAGGGGCAACCACGTAGATCATAGGGGGGTCACTTTTTTAGATGAATGGGTACAACATTGAGGTATGATGTACTATCTCAAAAGATAGAGGCATCACCTACAATGGACTAATCATATAAAGAACTCTAAGGCATGATAGGTCTTGAATGTACTAGATTTTTTTTACTTTACATGAATGAATAAAGAAAAGTTTATATTAAACAAGGTTCTTAAGTTCCTATGGGTAAGCCTCCATAATTAGTTACATCTTAGGAAATGAAATTTCTAAGAATACTCGATTAAAGTAGACAATTATCATCTCCAAAGATTTCAAGGTTAGGCCAAAGTTTGGTTGTATTTGGAAAATCAATTGGAAAAGTTTAAGGAGAAGACTTGTTTTTTGAATCCAAATAAAATAAGTAGGAAATGCTCATTATATTAGGAAGCTTAGTAAGCATTCCAATCTATCATATGGTTGGGCTTTATAATTTTAAAATTGAGGAGATTTATATGTTTTGAGTTGAAATTTAATTAGATTTTTAGGGCTTATAATCCACCAACATAAGGTTGTGGGAATGCCTAAGAGGTGAGGATTTATGCTCAAAGCCCGAAGAAAATAGCTACATTAGATCCTAAATCTAGGGAGATTTATTACGAGCTAAAGCACGACCTAAATATAAGTGATAAGTGGACATAAGTGTTTATCTCCACAAGAGAGAATTAATTGTCACTTACTTATAATCATAGTTACTAATGCCTCCTACAATTTTAAAACCATGTAGTCCGGTCTTATAAATTGCAAGATAACTAGCATAGTTATTTAATTAGAAAGAGACTAAAGTACTAAACACACTCCCTAAGAGACTAGAGCATGAGTGGTATGAGCATATAACTTAATCTATAGATGCAAAATCTTTTCAAATTTTATGTCATTTTAGACACATCATTTTGTGACTTTAGGTTTTGTGCATAAATGTGTGATGAAATAGATTGGTCAAATCAGCTAGAAGAAGGTATTCTCCACCACAAGGGATGCCCTCATAGGTCAAGCATTCTTTTATCGCAAGGAGATCTTTCAAGTTCAGAGAGAAAGAATATGCATGCGAGATGAAACATACAACCATACATTGAGGGGTTTTAAATATTTTAATTATCTTATTTATGTCTTAGGCTTTATGATGAGGTTATGAGTTGTTTAAAATTTAGTTATGTGATTAGTTGGGTAGAAAAGTTATTTTTATCTTAAGCGCCTAATCATTCAAACACATTAAAGCATCAATCATTTAAGAAACTATGAAAAGCATATCGTCCTAATGCACAATGTAATTATAACATTAAATAATTATATATACTATCATAAAAGAATAAAGGCCAGTGCGATCGAGCACCGCCGTACAACCCGAAGAGAAAAAAGATAGGTAGCTGAGCTTTACCCTTATACAACCTAGAATATGAAAGAATAATTATAATTATATGAAATGTTATGGGGGTCTTCTTTCTTCATACTTCCATTTCTGATTTGGTTCCTTCTTTGATTTAGATGGTGCTTGCTTCAAAGGCATCACAGCGCACCCCAGGACAAAGCCTTCTGGACACTGCTCATCCTAATCCCCTTTAGTACTAATCCTAATTCCTATTACAAAAATTACATTTATGTGGGAAAAGTAAATCTAACTACACCTGCAAAATAGAGGTTAGTTAAATATACATATAATCCCATGCAGTTGTATTTATAATTTGGACTTAGAACCCAACACATGGATAAACTAACTTATGCTTGGATTTAAGCAACTTGTAAAAAGAGCATTCACATTTATTTTTAAGCATCCCTTAAGCATAATCTCCTAGAAAATATGATTACTCTAATATTGGCCTATCATTTAGTCTACAAAGCATATACCCTAACATCAAATCTAAAATAATACATCATAAAACAATATATACATCATGTCATAGTCCTAACTTAAATTTAGAAGTGGTAACTTAATTCTAATGTGTTAAAGCTTGTGTGGTAAGTCTTGTTAGGCATTAGTGTGGTATTTCTAAGTGTAGAAGGATTCAATTTAACATGAAAGGTTGATTTCACTTGAAGTAGTTTAATTGATTTAAAATTTTAATTTGTGTTTTCTTTTGTTTCATTTGATTACACTTAGCAACTAAGTGTTATAAAGAGAGGAAAAATGGGTTGCCCTCTTTCATCCTTACCTTAAGTCAGTTTCTAAAGTATATTAATTTTATTTTATTTTCTTTAGTGAATGGTTTATTAAATGATTTAATTAATCCTAAGTTTATGTTCACTTTAAATAATTCTATTCAAAATTAAAGGCATCTTAACATATATTTAATTGAATTACTACTTAAAATATACTAAATCATTCCTTTTCATCACATGTAACATGCATATGATTTAATCTAGAGTGTATCTATACATGCAACATATTTTAGCACACTTAAATGATGAATGTATGTGTATGTTTAGAATTTATATTTTATTTGATTGAATTATTTAAACATATTAATTTAAAACTTTACCCAAATTATTATACAAAAAGGATATAAGAATGAAATTAAATAAGCATGTGCCATTGTTAACCTAAGGAAGTAAGGTAATCAAATGACCTCCTTGGAGTTAGCCAAGCCTCGTATCCTCAGAATGTCTAGACTATATACACATTTTCATTCAAGCATATGTAAATTCTTATACATGAACATAGGAAGTAAGCTACAAATCATATGGCTAATTAATTCAACCACTTAGTCAATTATGAATGCATGCAATTTTAATGTAAAATGGGATTTTCATTCACTAATCACATATACATATACATGTACAAAGATATAGGCAAGTATGTGTCATTGTTAAACCAGGGAAATGAGGTAATCAAATGACCTCCATGGGGCTAACTAAAGCATCATATTCTTGAGATGTCCAGACTATATACTTGCTTTTCTTGGACATACATGGATGTATACATAAATGAGGGAAAGTAAACCATGCAAAGATTGCTTTTTTTATTGAATCATTTATATATATATGAAGTAAAGCTCTGTCTAAATTTTAATGTTGAAATACATAAGAATGAATTCAAATGGGTATGTGCCATTATTAAACCAGGAAAGTGAGGTAATCAAATGACCTCCTTGGGGCTAGCTAAAGCCTCATGTTGCTAGGATGTCTAGACTATATACCCATTACCATTCAATCTTATATCAATCAACACATGAATAGAGGAAAGAAAACTCAACATTCATACACTTAAGCTATAATAACATGCATTTCTTTTGTATTTATAACATCATAACACATATTATTATTCATTATTAAGCTTTTGAAAAATCTATTTTGATTTAATAGTGATAATAGCATATAAATTAAATTAAATCAACACATGCAAGCTTACATAAAGAAATCCATTTTATTTTACTTGATTGAAATATGGATGCATGAATTCAAATTATGTACCAAATTTAACATGATTGAAAAGGGACAATCAAATATAAGCATGTGATTCATTCAACCAAACTAGTTCTTAAGGATCAAATCAAAATAAAATTATTTAAAGCAAACCAAATCTTCTTTATTAATTAAGTTTTGGATTTGATTTAATTTAAAGAGGAGAAGAGAAATTATCAATTGTTGTTTTAAACCCATTCCCACATTAGTGATTTAATTTAATTTAATGAAATGTAATTAAGTTGTATTTATTAGTTAATTAAGTTGAACCCTTGATTAGATGAATTAATTACCCTTACCTTTATCACCTTAAAGTAATTAACTAAATAATTATGAGCCAACATGACATGCATAGAAAATAAACTTATGATCTAAGAAATAAATGGGGCCTAATGCAATTGGCTCATGATTAATAGTTAATTAGATTAAAGGACTTAATTAATTACTCTTACGATTTTCCCACACATGTGGACTAACCATAATTTCTTTAAACTCCTTTAGGTTATTAATTACCCTGTGATTTAACTAATTAAGGCTAATGTGATTATGATTTCAATTTCATTAAGTGATTCAATTAATTAATTAAATCTTAATTAATTTCATTTTAAAAGGGTGAAATGAACTTAGGAAAGGGGTCAACCTTATTAGTTCACTTACTATTGTACAATGATTAATAAACTTAAGTAACCAATTTATTACTGTTCATGGGATTAATTAATCATTAATTAACTTAAAAGAGTACTTAAGATTTAATTAGTAAAATTTTCTAATTAAGTGAGCAATAAATCTCAATAAAATCATGAGAGGCAGAGGTCATCCCATTAAATTAACCCATAAATTTTGGGATTACTTACTTAAGTAATTAAGAAGTAATTAAGCTAATTAATTTTGTAATTAAACCATAATTATTGTTCAAAATTAATTAAGATCATTTTTAATTAATTCTCCTCTAAAATACCTTTAAAATGAGTATTTATTTGCATTTTTTATTTCTCTATGATTTTTAATGATTTTTAGAAGTTTCAGCCATTAAAAATGATTAATTAAGCCTAATCCTGTTGGTTCCGCATTGGTGCAGCGTCAATTTCCCGTGGTGTTGGATACTTAAAACTTACCGGGCCTGTGGATGCTTTCTCATTTGCTATCCGATCTAAGATCGGACGGCTATGATTAATCTTATAGATTAATCAGGATTAAATCACATCGATCTAGCAGATCTAATCATGATTGTCCATTTTGATCATGTAGAATGGATGTGTGACACAACATCATGTGAGTGAGAGAATGTAGTTCCTTTACCATTGCTCACTTGATCTGAGCTTACCCGAGCTCGGATCAACTCCATGAGGACCCCACACCTTCATGACATTGATTAGAGGGGTTCCAACGATCAAGATCACACGAGATGCAAGTTTTCTTCAAAAAGCTCCAACCCATTTTTTCCTAAGGATCAGTTTTGGAAGCATACCTCACTGGAGCTCAATATCGATGGTTTGAATGATTGAACATGTTTCATCTAGTGGAGACGAAGCCCTATTGAGCAACAATTGGATAAGTTTCTCAATGTTTGCTTGGATGGCCACAAATTGATGATTTTAGCTCCATTGAACTCCCACCTCTGCTTGGGAAGCTTGGGAGATGATTCATTCTTGCTCGATGAGGCCTAGGCGAGTGCGTGGAAGTTCATTTAAGTTTAATGGAGAAATGGGGAAGTTAGGTAAAAAATGGGAGTGTCTGGATGGCAGAATGGCATTTTACAATGAGGCGATCTTGGGAGCTTGGGGAATGGCTCGAGTGGCTCTTCTTGGGTAGCTAGGGCTCTGAGGAATGATTTTTGTGTGTGTTTGAGTGGAAATGAGGGGGTGTATACCCACCTTCATCTTGATTGAACGGTGGGATCATGTTTAGCTTCTAGGCAGTCGTGGCTGGTAGGGAGGAGGTGAGTTGGCTTGGCTTGGTTGGTTGAAGGTGTGGAGGTGGCTGCTAAGGAGGAATCATGGGTCTCCTATAGGTTTCAAATGCTCCAATGGGAAAGGTGCGGTGATTTCACCTCCCATGGGTCAGGTTGGGCAATGTCCTAGGTGACTAGTGGACCATTGGAGAGTACTAAGTGGCTAAGGAAAGGATATCACCACTTACATGGGTTTTCTCTCATATGATGCCCTTGACCCAGAATGATCATTTGGCATTTGATTTTATTTGGGCATATTTGAAATAAGCCAAAAGTGGGTTAACCCAAATTTCAAGTCTATTGGAGTTGATTTGGTTAGGTTTGACTCAATTTGACTCAATTAAGTCAAATTGGGTTAGGTTGGGTCAAGTTGACCAATTGGTCAAATTAGCTCAGACTAAGGGTTGGGTCAAGTTCATATGATCATTTGGGATGTTTTGGTTCAATTGGATTGGGTTAGATATGATTTCGGCTCATTTGAATTCATTTAGGTCAAATGGGTTAAGTTGATTGAATTGACCAAATTGAAGTGGGGTTGGGTGTTGATTTGGGTTTAGTTGACAATTGAAGATGATTGTAGGCTTTGGTTTTAATTAATTTGGATTTGTTTTGATTTAAAACTTTAACCATCAGTCAATTTGGGCCAAGTAGGTCAATTGTGTTCAATTTGGTTTAATCATGGCTTTGGTCAAGCTCAACAATCAATTTGGAATGAACTTGAGCCATTGGTTGCAATCAATTTAGTTTATAGTTTGAATTGACTCAATTTGGTCTTTTAGGCCAATTTGGGTCAACTTAGGTCAAGAGAGTCAATTGGGTTTGGTTTGACTCAATTGAAGCTCAAGTCATATTCAAATATTGATTTTGATTTGGTATGAATCATTAGTTTCAAGGGATTTGGCTTAGGTTAATTTGGCTAGTTTGGGTTCATATGGGTTAATGGGTTGACTTGGTCAAATGAACAAGTTGACTTTGTTTGGCCCAATTTATGATAATTGATCAACTTAGGGTGATCAACAATCATGATGGGAGGTTTTGATGAGCTTGGTTCAATCCAATTGGGTAGGATTAGAACTTGGCTCAAATAGGTCAAATTGGCCACTTTGGGTCAAGTGGACCAAATTGGTTTAGTAGATTTGATTTTGGGTTGAGTTTGATATAGTTGAGTTTATATATGAATTTGGGATTGATATATAAATTCTCAATTAACATAATTTCAAATGGGTTTTGGTTCAATTAAACATCTCAATTCAAAAGGGTTAAGTTGGGTTTGACTTGGGTTGATTTTGGTTTGGCTTGATGATTGTATATTTCAGTTTTGGTTTAGGTTTATTTTTAGTTTTTATTTATTTATTTTGTTTAAGGTTTATTTTTAGTTTATTTTAGGTTTAGGTTTTATTTATTTTAGTTTAGACTTATGTTTATTTCAATTCATTTATTTTAGGTTAAGATTTTTTTTTATTTTAGGATTTAGGTTTTATTTTTTATTTATTTTTAGTTTTTATTTTTAGGTTTATTTCTTAAGTTTAGGTTTTTATTTAGTTTTTATTTTATTTAGGGTTTTGTGCTACCATCCTTCAAGATTTTTCATGGCAGTGGGAACCCACGTTAACACATTGCACACTTTAGAGTACTGTTTTAGTAAAGCTCTCCTCTTTCACCTTTTCGTTAGCAGTCTGTCAGGTGTTGTATTTGATTGGTGCAGAAGCGTCAATTGATTCGGTGAAGACTTTTGCTGAGTTGGAGCACCTCTTCAACAAGAGGTTTGCTAGAGCTTAGTAGAGGGTGATTGTATGCGACCTCATTATAGAGAGGTAGAAACTCAACAAGTACCTTATTGATTACATTCTTAAGGGGCACAACATGAGCATGAAATGCAAACCACACTGTCTGAATAGCATGCCGTTAAGATTCTTCTCAAGAATATCCATGCCCCAGTCGCCTTCATGCTTAAGGACTTTACCCTCAAAACATTCAATAAATTAATCAACAAGGTGGCTAGCCTATAAGAGGAAGAAAAATAGTTGCCCTTTCCCGACCAGTCATCTAGGCCAAAGCTGCAGAAGGTGTTTAAGAAGAAGTCAGGGACAATTGTGTCAATGCATAGAGGGAAGCAGCTTGCCAGACTTCACTATGAGAGACTATGAGCTTAGCAGCCCCTTTTACCACCACCTCAGCCATCATACTGGCCATTGCAGCGGACACAATGACCATTTTCACCACCTCAGTAGCCTACCCAATAGCGGTATTCATATCCATTGCCAGGTAGCTACTTTCCACCTACTCTTGCCGATATATTGAATAAGCCTTATTCATGCAAGAGGGATGTAGTTAGGAAAATCTTTAAGGATCTCTTAAAGAAACTTGACTTTCAGTTGCTATAGCCTAAGAGGCCGGAGGAAGTGAGCAAGAGCGATGATCTTAGCTATTACCCTTACCACCGCATGTTAGGCCATGTCTTAGAGGATAGTATCACTTTTAAGGACTAGCTTGATCATAGCTGCAAGTTGAGAGCCATAGTTATCCCTAAGGAATACTTATTTGGATAACCATCTAGTTCAGTTAGAGTACTCCTTAGGGATACTTGCAATCCTCTTAAGAATAAAGAAGCTTAGGATATCTCCCTATCCTGAACCTCTAAGAAGATCATTTCTAAGATCAAGAAGCTTCCCTTTGCAGTGCCTAAGCGGTCAAACCTCAACACTAAGGAAGGTTTGCTAGTTGCAAGGACAACTTCGGGGAGGTGACCCACCAACAGACAACACACCATACTTGCGGGATAGTCCAGTAGCCCATGCAGTCAAATACTCCCTCCACCATTGTACCACCTCTTACGCTAGCTCCTCTTCCTGGCAGCTATATCTGAGATAAGGGCACTAAATCCCTTACTCCGCTTACTTTACTTGATTTTTGTTATGTGCCTCTACCCAAAAAGAAATTAATGAAGAAAGCTAATTCTACTTATATATTGTCTACTTCTAATGCTCTTAATTTTATTCTAATTGAAATCTCTCCAAGTATAAATAAAAATAATAGCTCTAGTAGTTCTAATCATTTTTTTCTAATTTAGAGTCAGAATATCCTTCTTTAAATCAATCAGGTCCACCTCTTAAGATTGACTTGGAGTCAACTAACTTTGAGGATCCCATAGGAGAAACTGTAGGTATGCCCGATAAGAAGGTAAAACTTTCCCCAAGTTCATCATTATAAGAAGTCACTGAAGTCAACCTACACAGTGACAAGTTCTACCTCTAGGGTAGCACCTCGGATAAGGGTAATCATGTCATTAGTTTGAGTGAGCGATAGCCCTCCATAGGATGCTCCACCCATGGATATGCTTGTGGAGGACCAAGTTGATTATAATGTCCTAGCTCACCTTAGAAAGTTTTCAGATAAGTTAAGCATTTACAATGCCCTTGTCTTATCCAAAGAGATAAGAAATGTCTAATCAAGGTCTTACTTGATCTAGAGATATGCTTAGCTCAGTTGGCCAGTACTAAAGAAGAGGCATGCCACTCGAAGGACATCTTAGAGTTACATTGATGAAGACTTACTCTTGGGGCGAGCATAACCTCATGACATTACAGTGGATGTTGGAATACAGGCTATCGAGTTTTTGATTGACCTAGTGTATCAATCAACATTATGAGTCTAAGAACCCTTGAGGATTGACATCTCCAAACTCCAAAATAAAGGATGATGTTGAGAGGATTCAATAAACAATGAGAGCCTTGTGGTGTATATTTTGAATGTATGGTAGGGTGGGGGGGGGTACTTTTGAGGTGATCAAGTACAACATTAAGGTATGATGTAATATCTTGAAAGATAGAGGCATGTCCCTATAATGAACCTACTCATGTAATAAGGACTCCTAAGGCATGATGGGTCTTCGAATGTACGATAGATTTTTCTCCTACATTACATGGATGAATGAAGTAGGATTTATATTAAACCAGGTTCTTAAGTTTCATATGGAGGCAATCCTTCATAGTTAACTACTTCTTAGGAAAATAAGTTTCTTAAGAATACTCTCGATGAAAGTATACAAGTATCATCTCCAAAGATTTCAAGGTTAGACTATCAAAAAATTGGTTGTATTTGGAAAATCAATTTGGAAAGCTCAAGGAGAAGACTTTTTTTTGGAATTCAAATGAAATAAGTAGGAAATGCTCATGATACTAGGAAGCCTAGTGAGCATTTAAATAAATCCTATAATTAGGCTTTATAATTTTGAAGTTGAGGAGATTTATATATTTTGAGTTGAAATTTAATTAGATTACTAGGGCTTATAATCAACCAACACAAGATTGTTGGAATGCTTAAGGGGTGAGAATTTATGCTCATAGCCTGAAGGAAATAGATACATCAGATCCTAAATATAGGGAGCTTTAGCAGGACCTAAATCTAAGCGACGGGTGGACATAAGAGTTTACCTCCCAAGAGAATAAATTGACTTTGACTTAGCACTTGGCCGCTAACTCCTCCTATGATTTTGAAACCATGTAGTTTGATCTTATGAATTGTAAGATAGCTAGGGCACTTATTTAATTAGAAAGAGACTAAAGTCCTAAACACACTCCCTAAGAGACTAGAGTATGAGTGGTATGAGCATATGACTTAATCTATAGATACAAAATTTTTTCAAATTTTATTTCATTTTAGACACATCATTTGTGAGAGGCTTTAGGATTTCTTATGCCTAAATGCATGATGAAATAGGTTATGGGTCAAATCAGCTAGAAGAAGTTCTCCACCATAAGGGATGCCTTCATAGGTCAAGCATTCCTTTATCGTGCAAGGATGGAGATCCTTCATGTTCAAGAGAGAAAGAATATGCATGAATGATGTGAAACATACAACCATACAGCTAAGGGGTTGTTAGATCTTTTAATTATCTTATTTATGTCTTAGGCTTTATGATGAGGTTATGAGTTGTTTAAAATTTAGTTCTAAGTGATTAGTTGGGTAGAAAAGTTATTTTTATCCTAAGAGCCTAATCGTATCCAAGCTACATATTAAAGCATCAATCACTTAAGAAACTATGAAAAGCATGTCATCCTAATGCACAATGTAAACATAACATCAAACAATTATATAAACTATCATAAAAGAATAAAATGATGGTGCGGTCGGGTAGTACCGTACAACTCGAAAACAGAGAAGATGGGTAGCTGAGCTCTACCCTTATACAACCTAGAATATAAAAAAATAATTATATTTGTATTAAATGCTATGAGGGTCTTCTTTCTTCATATCTCCATTTTTGATTTGGTTCCTTCTTTGATTTTGATGGTGCTTGCTTCAAAGGCATCATAGGGCACCCTAGGATAAAGCCTTCTGGCCACTTCTCGTCCTAAGCCCCCATAGCACTAATCCTAATTGGTATTATAGAAATTATACTTATGTGGAAAAAGTAAATCTAACTACACCTAGAAAATATAGGTTAGCTAAATATACAAATAATCCCAAGTTATTGTATTTATAATTTGGACTTAGCACCCTACACATGGCTAACTAAGCCCACCTATCCTAACTTTCATTATTCTTAAGGATTTAAGCAACCTGCAAAAAGAGCATTCACATTTATTTTTAAGCATTCCTTAAGCATAATCACGTACAGAGAATATGATTAGGCTAATATTAATCGTCCAGTCTATGAAGCATACATAACAACCAATCTAAAATAATACATCATGAAAGAAAACATCGCATCATACACCATCTTAACTTAGAGCTAGAAGTGGTGACTTAATTCTAATGTGTGTATTAAGGCTTGTGTGGTAAGTCTTGTTAGGCATTATGGCTATATTTTCTATTTATAGAAGAATTCAATTTAACATGAAAGGTTGATTTCACATGAAGTAGTTTAATTGATTTGAGAATTATAATTTGTGTTTTCTTTTGTTTCATTTGATTACACTTAACAACTAAGTGGTATAAAGAGAGGAAAAGAGGATTGCCCTCTTTCATTTCTATGTTAAGTCACTTTCTAAAGTATATTATTTCAATTTAGTTCTCTTTAGTGAATGGCTTATTAAATGATTTAATTAATCTTAAGTTTAGGTTCACTTTCAATAATCCTATTCAAAATGAAAGGCATCTTAAGTTTTATTTAATTGAATTACTACCCCATGACATATATTAAATCAATCATTTCCATCACATGTAACATGCTTATGATTTAATTCTAAGTGTATCTATACATGGAACATATTTTAGCACACTTAAATGATGAATGTATGTGTATGTTTAAAATTTATATTTTATTTGAATGACTTATTTAAACATATTAATTTAAAACTTTATCCAAATTCTTATACAAAATGAAATAAGAATGAAATTAATTAGGCATTTGTCATTGTTAAACCTAGGAAGTAAGGTATTCAAATGACCTCCTCGAAGCTAGCTAAAGCCTCATATTCTAAGGATGTCCAGACTATATCCCATTTGCATTCAAACATATGTAAATTCATATACATGAACATAAAAAGTAAGCTCCAAATCAGATGGCTAACTAATTCAACCACTTAATCAATTATGAATGCATGAAATTTTAATGTAAAATGGAAATTTAATTCACTAAACACATATACATATGCATGTACAAAGATATAGGGAAGTACATGTCATTGTTAAACTAGGGAAGTGAGGTAATCAAATGACCTCCTTGGGGATAACTAAAGCCTGATATTCCCGAGACATCCAAACTATATACTTGCTTTTCATAGAGACACATGGATGTATACATAAATGAGAGAAAGAAAACCATGCAATGATTGTATATTTTTTATTGAATCATTTATATATATGAATTAAAACACTATCCTTGTTGCGTGCTAGAGAATTTTATTTGGTAGATCACGAGATCTTATAGCCCAAAATTATCAACACACAAGCGGGGATATGAACAGGGGTTATCGTGGAAAACCCGTTAAGGGAAAAAACCACGGGCCTTGCCCAGTCTGAACTTTCACTATGTGTTCAAAGATCTGAGGTCCTTGCTTCTCGTTAGTTGGAGAAGAAGGTGTTTCTGAGAAACAATATTAGAGTGTAGAAAAATACAATATCGGTCAACTCCAACCCAAGGAGAAGTTTCCCAAGCGGATCTTACGGGAGCAACCTCTTGATCTTGAGGGAGAAAGAGGCGGCAACGGTCTTTTCTAGTCCTCACAGGCGATCTCTAAGGCGACTCACGATCTTGTACTCTGGTGGTGGCTTGGTGGTGGTAGATGCGTCGTCGTGGAGGTTCTCAGAGCTCTCTGGTCTTCAAATCAGATTCCCCCTCCTTTAAGGTGAGAATGAAGCTCTATTTATAGATTTTTGGGAGTGGCAGGCCTTGTAAATTCGTGGAAAACTCCAACCACTCCCATAACCACTCCGATCGGACGGCCCAGTGCGATCCCCTCGATCAGACGGTGTATTTTGATGATCTGGGTGCCTTAATGATGTGGGTGATCTTGGATTCGTTGGATTCGTCTTGGCGAGCCGCTCGATCGATATAAATATGTCGTTTGGTGACCATTTGGCGGATCGGGATCCATTTTATGCTCGATAGCTTGATGCGAGTCGATTGAGTTCGGATCGGACTATGCTTGATGTTCTTATGTTCGTCATCGAGGCGGTCGGTTCTTGTAAGCTTGCTGAAATCGGTGATTAGATCGAAGCATTTCGAAAATGCCTTGAGATGCTTGATCAGATTAATTTTACGAGGGGCGTGTCGGTTGCCCCTATTTTTGGGTGACATTATCTCAGTCATCCAAAAATATATGTCAAATACTTGAAAATAGCAAATTCTTCAATGAAATTTGAGAGTCCATCAACTGCGCATTTTGAGAGAACAGATCTTCATAGGAGCACAAGATTATGACTATGGAAAGGCGTCTGCGGGGCATAAATAGTGTAAGGTATCTTGTGAGTGCGAATTTGAATTACGGATGTCCAGGAAGCGAGGAGCTCTGCAAGTGGCGCCAGCAGGCATGAGTCGCCAGCCAATGCGCCAGCAGCCTTAGCCTTGCTTATAAAGCCAACCTTGTATACATCTGTATATGGCAGCATTGTTGAGAACTCAGCCAGGTTGATAGAGACCCAGACCTTGAGCTGAAAATAAAGCCAGCAGCGAAGCGGTTGAGCGGTCGGCCGGTTCGACCCATGCCATGGCGGCTTGAAATGATTGATTGCGGCTTGGCCAGCCGTCGGCCAGCTTCTTAGATAAGTTCACCCATGGACCGGCCTTGCATGACCGGCGGTTTCATGGAACTTCCTGTGGCATGCATGATGAGGGCGCTGATGCGCTAGCAATGGCTAGCCTACAATCTGGGCCGGTGCTGAGCCCATTTGAGTTTTGACGGTTTTCACGCTTTTGCCCTAGAGGGGTCTATAAAAGGGCTAGGAAATGCACATCTCTCCTCTTCTCCTCTTAGAGTGCACCCTTGGTGGGAGTTTGGGCACTCTTTTGATCTCCTCTTCTCCTCTTAGAGTGCATAGCCCTCCCCATGGTGGGAGTTTGGGCACTCTTTTTGGATCAACCTCTACCTCTTCATCTCCACCAAGCCAGTGCATAGCCCTCCCCGGGAGTTTGGCACTCTCTTGGAATAATTTTCATCTCGAAAAGGCGTCAAGCCTTGTAGACCGTCCGGGTTTGGAGGCGATGAAAGGCGATGAGACGGGGTTGGCGATGCACGGCGATGGTGGCCGGCCATAGTGGTCGGCGACGCGATGATGATGGCGTCAGTGGCGAGGATGGCCGGCGATGATGATGGTGACCGGCAAGATTCGATGAGTCGTGAGTGGCCGCGGCAGTAGTGACAATGGTTGGCGACCGGGGGGTGTGGCAACCGGAGAGCGGCGATGGCGACAAGCGTCGATAGTGAAGATTGTCGGCGATGGTCGAGAAGCGATGGCCGAGCGGTATTCGGCGGTGGCGGCGATAGCGCCAGCGATAATGGTGATGGCGAATTGCCGGCTGCGGTAGTGACCGGCGGCAGTAGTCGGCGTCGGTGGTTAGCGGCACGGGATCTTTGACCTATCGAAACATTTGTCAGTGTGTGCTCGATGGCGTTGCTGTGGAAGAGGTTGAATTGAATCCGAAGATTTTGACCTATCCGGTTGTTTGTCGCCTCGATGGCGTTAACCATGGAAGAGGTCGAGTTGAATCCGCTAAGGATTTTGACCTATCCAGGTTGTTTGTCGAGCGTGACTTCGATGGCGTTAACATGGAAGAAGTCGGGAAGTCCACTAAGGACCTTTTGACCTATCTGGTTGATTGCGAATAGGCATCCAAGCTCGGTCGATGTCACGATGTCGCATCAACTAGTTAGTCGATGAGGAAGGGGAAGCTATCTTTTGGGCACGCGATCAAGGTCGTGTAGTCGATGCACATTCTCCAGAACGTTGGCCTTCTTGACTAATTGCAGCCGTGGGGTAGTAGACTTCTCGAATGAACTTGACTTCCAGTTTGGTGATTTCTTGTTCTATGACAATGCGTTGAAGTGAAGGTTCTTTTCTTCATATCACCGCTTGTAGGTTGAGTCAACTTTGAGGGAGTGCGTAATGACTTGGGTCAATGCCCGTAATCGAGCTTCCAAAGATATCTTGATTTTTTCGCAGAGAAAATCTACGTATTGATTTCGATGAGACGACAACGATCCCACCTTCACCTTTTCGCGATGGATCGACGAGATAGGAAGACAAATTACATTTTCAAGGAGAAGCCCTTTGAGGCATCCTCATCTCTGTAGGTCAGTTCTCGATGTTGAGGGTTAAATAAATGGTGAGCTTGCTTGATATAGCGCTTGTCTATCTGATTCCACTTACCATGCCGATGCCGGTGTCGGGAATTTCATCTTGAGGTGAGAGGCAGGATGTGATTGTAGAATATAGGCGGAGGTCTCCCAAATATTGCATTGTACCGGACTCGACTTGACTACAATAAATTGTATCAAGTGGGTTTCGTCGGGAAATTCTCCAAGAGTTACGGAAGATTGATTGTCCCTTCCACTAATGCAGTCGATTATCAAATCCAGGTGGGCCGCGGGTTGAAGCTTCTCTCTTTCTATACCCATGCTAAGGAAAGTGGAGTAAAAAAGAACATCAATCGAACTCCCATTGTCGATCAATATCCTTTTAATATTGAAGCATGGATCACCTGCGATGACAGGGGATCTTGATGTGGGATGCAAAGCCCTCTAGATATAAATCATCAAAGGTGATAGAATGGTCAACCCGAGACTTCTTGGCTCGCTCTTGAAGGCAATATTTGGCTGATAACAGCGCCCTCCCGCAATTGTTTTATCTCTCCGCCATGGCGGTTCCTCTGGTTGCCCCAGATTTGCTAGGCAAGGGTTGGTTTTGTATAAAGCGGCCTAGATACCCTGACGTGCTCGGTCTTTCAATCTCCTCCAGGTTAGCTTTTCAGTGAAAGTAATTTCTCTTGATTTCCAATTCCGCTTTAAAGGTGGTACGCCTATCCTCTTCCAATAGCCAGGGATGTTAGCGTGTTGAGAGCCATATATTTCCTCTCTGATTAAGTCATCTGAGGTCGCTCCTGAGGAGGTTTTGGGGGGAGGTTGCTGCCTCTCTTCTTTTTCTGAGATGTTTGAACATCACCTTTGGGAACCTTCTTCTGCTTGCTGCTTGGTGGTTCAAAGCTGTGCGATGAGCATAGCTCGGCCAGAGATTTGTGCCTCTATTCGGTGGACCAGTCGACATAGGAATGGGTCTCCACATTAATGATGAATAGAAGTATCACAGGTGGAGTCCTCCAGAAGCACGCCCTCAAAGTTCGGATCTACTCGGTATCTTTCGGGCTTGAGGAGAACCTCGGAAGTATTCTTTGAGGGACTCTCCATGGTTACTTCCGGAGATGTGATGAATCACGATGATTCTCTTGTTAGCCAGAACTATTCTACAAAAAATCGAGCTCTCCAAATGATCGGACGGACCCCTTAGCGGTAGAATCAAATCTTCCTTTGAGAGTCGGGGAATACGAACAGAGTCATTTACGAATGTGCATGATCGTTCAGTGATCGATATGCTCGTCTGGATCGCTTGCCATCGTAGGGTCCATGCAAGGAAGCTTGAATCTTCGGGTATTGAGCGAGGACGAGTTTTGGAAGAGGCGGAGAATGGATCATTCAGTTGTTTCGAACTCTTCCCGATCGTCGTAGTTCATATAAGATGGCGTGGAGTTTTACCGATCTGGTGAGCCATTATTGGGTAGTGAGGTATCCGAGTTAGATGGATGTGGTGCCAAGGGTTCTCTACTTGATTCCTGTCATTCTCGGGAAGAAAATGATTATCGAGGGCCGTCGAATTGTCTTCGGTGTTGGAACGCTTTGGTCCTCTGAGTCGAAGAATTTGCCAATCCTCCATCCTTGAACGCGATCTTCCAAAGAGGGGCGATGGACCCTCACACGGGGAAAGTTATGTAGAGAAGTGTTGGAGACTTGGTGCCCTTGATCCCAGAATGAGGAGGCGTTGAGCGAAACCCGCTTTACCAACCATATTGGAGATATAGCAATGGGGAACTTGTTCCAGACGTATAACTTGTGTGTTGGATAATTTTGAATCTGACGAAGATCTACATCTAAGGAATAAAATTCTCTAAGCATTTGGCCGTCTGTGGGATATGAACAGGTTATCGTGGAAAACCCATTAAGGAAAAACCACGGGGCCTTGCTAGAACTTTCACTATGTGTTCAAAGATCGTCCTTGCTTCTCGTTAGTTGAGAAGAAGGTGTTTCTGAGGAAACAATATTAGTGTAGAAAAATACAATATCAATCAACTCCAACCCAAGGGAGAAGTTTCCCAAAAGCGGCAGACGGATCTTACGGGAGCAACCTCTTGATCTTAGGAGAAAGAGCGCAAGGTCTTTTCTAGTCCTCTGGCGATCTCTCCTAAGGCGGCTCACGATCTTCGAACTCGGTGGTGGTATTGGTGGTGCTAGATCGATGCTGGAGGTTCTCGAGCTCTCTGTCTTCAAATCGATTCCCTCCTTTGGGTGAGAATGAAGCTCTATTTATAGATTTTGGGAGTGGCAGCCTTGTAAATTGTGAAAACTCCAACCACTCCCATAACCATCGTCGGACGGCCCGATCGATCCCCTGATTAAACGGTGTATTTTGATGATGGGTGTCTTAATGATGTCGGGGGTGATCTTCGTTGGATTCGTCTTGACGAGCTCGACTACTAAATATGTCGGTTTGGTGACCATTTGGCGGATCGGATCCATTTTCATGCTCGATAGCTTGATCAGTCGATTCGAGTTCGGATCGACTATGCTTGATGTTTATGTTCGTCTCATCGAGGCGTCGTTCTTGTAAGCTTGCTGAAATCGGTGATTAGATGCATTTCGAAAATGCCTTGAGATTCGTGCTTAATCGATTAATTTTAGAGGCGTATCAATCCTAATTCTAATGTTGAAATACATAAGAATGAAATCAAATGGGTATGTGTCATTGTTAAACTAGGGAAGTGAGGTAATCAAATGACCTCCTTGAGCTAAAGCCTCATGTTCTCGTGGATGTCCGGACTATATACCCATTACCATTCCATCTTATATAAATCAACACATGATTAGAGGAAAGAGAACTCAACAATCATACACTTAAGCTATAAGCACATGCATTTCTTATGTATTTTAACTCATAACACATATTCTTTTATAAGCATTTGAAAGATAGATTTGGATTGTAATAATAGCCACACATATATTAAATTAAATCAACATGCAAGCATACATAAAATCCATTTTATTTTACTTAATTTTGAAAAGATGGATGCATGAATTCAAATGACATACCAAATTTAACATGATTGGAAGAGGACAATCAAATATAAGCATGTCATTCATTCAACCAAACTAGTTATTAAGGACAATCAAATCAAATAAGATTATTTAAAGAAAACTAAAGCTTCTTTATTAATTAAGTTTTGCATTTGATTTGATTTAAAGAGGAGAAGAGAAATCACCACTTGTTGTTTTAAACCCATTTCCACATTAGTCATTTGATTTAATTTAAGAAAATGTAATTAAGTTGATTTTATGGGTTAATTAAGTTGAACCCTTAATTAGAAGAATAAATTACCTTTACCTATGTATCATTAAAGTAATTAACTAAATAATTATAAGCTAACATGATATGCATGGAAAATAAACATGCAATGATCCTAGGAAATAAAAGGGGCTTAATGCAACTAGCTTATGATTAATAGTTAGTTAGATTAAGGAACTTAATCAATCACTCTTATGGTTTTCCCACACATGTGGACTAACCATAATTTCATCAAACTCCTTTAGGTTATTAAACACCTAAAGATCTACCCCATGATTTAATTAATAAAGGTGTGATTATGATTTCAATTTGATTAAGTGATTTAATTAATTAGTTAAATATTAATTAATTTCATTTTAAAAAAAGGGTGAAATGAACTTAGGGAATGGGGTCCCAACCCTATTCCTTAGTTCACTACTATTGAACAATGATTAATAAACTTAATTAACCAATTTCTTGTTATTGGGATTAACTAATCATTAATTAACTTAAAAGAGTAGTTAAGGTTTAATTAGTAAATTTTCCTAAGTAAGTGAGCAGTAAATCCCATAAAAATCATGGGATGTAGAGGCCATCCCATTAAATTAACCCACAAAATTTGGAATTAATTGCTCAAGTAATTAAGGAGTAATTAAACTAATAAATTTTGCAAATAAACTTTTATTACTGTTCAAAATTAGTTAAGATCATTTTTAATTAATTCTCCTCTAAAATATCTTTAAAATGAGTATTTATTATCATTTTTTTATTTCTCTATGATTTTTTAGGATTTTTAGAAGTTTCAGCCATTGAAAATGATTAATTAAGCATAATTGCCTAATCCTGTTGGAACCACATGGCACACTGATGCGGCGTGCTTTCCACATGGCATCATAGCATTGGCTACTTAAAACTTATCTTACTCAGTGCCTGCGTGGCGACAAGGGATGTGCTTTGTCGTCCTCCATCTGATCTAAGATCGGATGGCTACGATTAATCCCACAAATTAATAGGATTAAATCAGATCAATTTAGTGGATCTAATCATGACTGTCCATTTTGATCATGCGAAATGGATGGTGCATGATCTAATGTCACATAAGTGAGGGAGAATGAAGTTCGCCCACCATTGCTCACTTGATCTAAGCTTATTGAAGCTTGGATCAACTTCAAAAGGATCCCACACCTTCACGACATTGATTGGAGGGGATCCAAGATCACATGAGATACAAGTTTTTTTCAGAAAACTGCAACCCATTTTTGCCTAAGGATCAGTTTTGGAAGCATACCTCGCTAGAGCTCAAGATTGGTAGCTCAAATGATTGAGGATGCTTCATCTAGTGGAGACGAAGCCCTATTGAGTAGCAATTGAATCAATTCCTCGATGTTCACTTGAAAGGCCATGAACTGATGATTTGGAGCTTAGCTTTGATTGAAATCTTACCTCTAGTGCATAAGAAGCTTGGGAGATGATTGGTTCTTGCTCGATGAGGCCTAGAGAAGGTGCGTGCAAAGTTAATTTGAGTTTGATAGAGAAATAAGGAAGTTAGGTCAAAAATGGGAGTGTCTTATTTCAGGATAGACAGGAATGGCATTTTTTGATTGAAGAATGAGCTTGGGAGCTTATGGAATGGCTCTAGCTCATCTTGGGTAGCAAACTCGAGGAATGATTTTTTGTGTGTGTTTGAGTGGAAAGAGGGGTCCCCTTCATCTTTGGATGGTGGGATCAGTTTGGCTTTTAATGGTCGTTCAATAATCTCGGGGAGTAGTGGGTGGTAGGGAGGAGGAGGTGAGTTGGCTGCTTGGTTGGTTGAAGGTGTGGAGGTGGCTAAAGGAGGAATCATGTGTGTCTATGGGTTTCAAATGCTTTAATGGGAGGGTGAGGTGATTTCACCTCCCATGGTCATAAACTAGCCACCCTTTAGGCGTGTCCTAGGTGCCTTGCTGGACCATTAGGAGAGTACCAAGTGGCCAAGGAATGGAAATGACCACTTATATGGGTGATTTATCTAATGTGATGACCTTGACCTAAGGGTTGAATGATAATTTGGCATTAGATTTGATTTGGGTAGATTTGATTTGAGCCAAAAAATTTAGTTTCAAGTCAAGTTGATTTTTAGTTTTTGCTCAATTTGACTAATTTAGGTCAAATTAGGTTAGGTTGGGTCAAGTTGACCAATTGGTCAAATTAGGTCAAACCAAGGGATAGGTCAAGTTCATATGATCATTTGGGATGTTTTGGTTCAATTAGTTTGGTTTAGTTTGGCTTAGATTTTATTTTGACTCATTTGATTTCATTTGGGTCAAATGGGCTAAGTTAATTTGACCAAATTGGAAAATTAGAAGGTTTTGGTTTGGTTTAGTTGGTTGACCAATTGAAAGATTATTGTAGGCTTTAATTTCAATTAATTTGGATTTGGTTTTATTTAGGCAAACTTGAACATTTAGGTCAATTGGGTTTAATTGGGTCCAATCATGGCTTTGGTCAAGTTCAACAATCAATTTGGAATGAACTTGAGCCATTAGTTACAATCAATTTGGTTTATGTTTTGATTTGACCTAATTTGGTCTTTTGGGTCAATTTGGGTCAACTTGGGTTAAGAGGGCCAATTGGGTTTGGTTTCACTCAATTGAAGGTCAATTCATGTTCAAATATTAATTTGTATTTGGTATGAATCATTAGTTTCAAGGGATTTGGCTTATGATATAATTTGGCTAGTTTGGGTTCATATGGGTTAAGGGGATAACCAAATTGACTTGGTTTGATCCAATTTGTGATGATTGATCAACTTAGCGTGATCAACAATCATGTTGGGAGGTTTTGATGGGCTTGGTTCAATCCAATTTGGGTAGGATTGAAACTTGGCTCAAATAGGTCAATTGGCCACTTTGGGTCAAGTGGACCAATTGGGTTTAGTTGGCTTGATTTTTGGCTGATTTGATTTAGTTGAGTTTATATATGGATTTAGGATTGAAATATAAATTCAATTGTATTATTGAGTTCAAATGGGTTTTGGTTCATTTGAACATTTCAAGTCAAAAAGGTTAAGTTGGGTTTAATTTGGGTTGATTTTGGTTTGGATTGATAATTGTAGATTTCATTTATATTTGTAAATATGATTGAAGGTATGACTGATTCATGGGAAAATCAATTGAATTTGGGTTTTGGAATGAAGAAATTTGGCTAAGTCCATAGAGTTGAGTCATGTGGCTTAAGTTTAGATTTTGATTTGGTTTGCTTTAGTTTTAATGATTTAAATGTATATTTCATTTAAATTTGCAAAGATGATTGAAAATATGATTGATTTGTGAGAAATTCAATTGAGTTTGACTTGATTTGGATGAAGAGTTGGTTAAGTCCATGGGATAGGTAATATGGCTTAGGAAGGGTTTTGATTTAATTTGGTTTAGTTAAGTTTTAATCAATTGAATGTAGATTTGATTTATATTTAGGAAGATGATTGAAGATATAAATTGATTATGAGAACATCAATTAATTTTGGATTGATTTAAATTAAGAGTTAGCTAAGTCCATGGGATAGGTAATATGGCTTAGGAAGGGTTTCAAGTTTGGATTTTATCATGGGCTTCAATCATTTGGTTTTGGAATTTGGATTTGGATTTGGATTTGAATTTGAATTTGATATTTGAATTAAACCTAAGGTTTGGTTTGAGAAGGTGAACATGGAATGGATTTGGGTTGTAGGGTAGGTGGATTATCCTAATCCGTAAGGCATAACCTAATCCTATGGTTAACCCTTCTAAGTCTTTAGCTTAAGTGTTTACCTAATTAGATGTGTCTTATGACTAGGGAAGTCTTAGTATCAAGAACTCTAAGTTTAAGATGGGAAGATTGAATCCACACTCCAAAAGTGAGGTCAACAGGCCTTAGGCTCTATTGTGTTGCCCTTGGAGATAGATGATTGGAAGATCGAAGCCAAGTTTCACACTATAGACTCGGATACATCTTTCAATGCTTTGCTTGGGAGACCATGGATACATGAGAATAATATAGTTTCATTCTCTCTACATTAGTGTATTAAGTTTATGAGTGGTGGGATCGTACACTATGTCAAAGGAGATCTCAAGTCATTTATAGTTCACAAGGTCGGCATATATGAGGATGCGGTTACTACCTCCCTCAAAATCAACAATCCATTATCGTGAACTTAGCTAAAGTTTAAAAATAAAAGAAAAAGGAAAGAAAAAGAAAGAGAAAAAGAAAAAGAAAAGAAAAGAGAAAATGAAAAAGAAAATAAAAGGGAGCAGAAATAGACTAGGAGGAGAAAGTTGAGCGACATTAAATTCCACTCATAGTTCTTTACTCCATTAGAATATATGGGTAGGATTACCTGACCTCCACCACGCAGTGGAAAAGGCCAGTATAGAGGCAATCCCAAGGGTGGAAAACCTCCTAATTGCTCATCTAATAGAAGATATATCCCAGCTACTAGGAGTACAACTACTATCCATATAGACTTAGAATCTAGTTCATAGGATGAGTATTATATTGTTAGCACACCAGCCAGCTCTTCTCAGTAGTAGCTTTCCTTGGAGATGAAACTTGAGCCAGTTAGCAATGAAGACCAGGCTCCAAAGCAATGCATAAGTTTATTAAAGTCTATATGTGAAACAGTTAGGCATCGGTTGGAAACCTTAGCTCTAACCCCACTTTCCTCTCAAAAAGCTAAGGGTTTGGTAGTTAAAGAAGCCCCTAAGTCATCCACAAGTGTGAAGACTTAGAGGTTCTTTCTGGGAGCATCATCCTCAAGTTAAGAAGTTGATGTAGAACTTGAGGATGACTCATATAAATATTTAATAGAATTACCTTTTGATTGGTACTTGCCTTTTGTTCATAATTTAGCAAAGAAAGGGTTAATCGCACATACTTGGTCAAAGCATAGGTCAAACTACTTCAAAAGAATATAAAATAACAAATGCAAAAGCTCTCAATCAAGATTGAGACTAGGATTCGAAACAGTGGGTCTAGTCGATGATGATGATTATTGTTTAGTCATCACCAATCATTTGGAATCTAATAGGTTCTTTTCAAATCACAATAACTCATATGAGGAGTTATGCTTAGAAACTTTAGATGATCTAGATGATTTTGAAGTCAAAGATGCACCGCTAGAGTTTGAAGAAGAGATCAAGTCAACCATCGATGAGCTCTAGGAAATCAACTTAGGAACTAAAGAAGATCCATGCCCAACATACATTAGTTCTTTGTTGAATGAAATTTAATCTAATGACTTAGTTAGGCTATTCACGGAGTTTAAGGACTATTTTGCATGGAGTTATGAAGAGTTGCCTAGATTGGCTCCTAATGTAGCAGCCCATAATCTTGAAAAAGAGCCTACTGCTAACCCTATCAAGCAAGCTCCTAGATGCATGAGATTAGACATAGAACAACAGATCATTTATGAAGTCAAGAAATTGATCGATGCTAGCTTCATCCAGGAAGAAAAATACCCTACCTAGTTAGCCAGCATCATCTCAATTAAAAAAAAGAATGGCCAAATTCACATATGCATCAATTTTAGGTATTTAAATAAGGCATGTCCAAAAGATGAATTTCTACTACCAATCCCGGAGCTGATAGTGGTCTTTGCCTCATCTCATACAGTCTTCTCTTTTATGGATGTCTCATCTAGATATAACCAAATAAAGATAGCCCTTGAAGATGAAAAAACATTGCTTTTTGAACCCTGATCAGAATCTATTGCTATAAGGTCATGCCTTTTTAAAATGTTGCTACATACCGGTGGGCTCACTATCTTTGATGAACTCATTCATCATCCAGTTAAGTGCTATATCGATGATCTCATGGTAAAAAGTAGAGAAAAGGAAGACCATCTCTTTGAGTTGAGAGAAGTTTTTAAATAGTCAATACAATTTAATGTCAAAATGAACCCCCTAAAGTGTGCATTTGGTGTAGCTTCAGGGAAATTTCTTGGGTTTGTTGTCCGACACCAGGGAATTGAAATTGATCTAGAGAAGATCAAAGAAATATTAGAAATGCCACTCTCTAAAAGTTTAACTCAACTCAGATCATTCAAGGGTGGTTAGCATATCTAAGATGATTTATATCCAACCTATTAGGAAGATATCATTCATTCTCAGCACTTGTCAAAAAAGATGCCAAGTTCAAGTGGGATGATTAGTGTGAGCATGCCTTTGAAGACATCAAGCATTACCTGATGACGCCGTCGGTTCTAGTAGCCCCTATCCCGAGCAAACTGCTCATACTTTACACTACTACATTAGATGACTCCTTTGATGCTATGTTGGCCCAAGCCAATGATGATGTGAAGAAAAATATACTGTACTACCTCAGCCATCATCTAATCGCTGCTAAGGCTAATTATCCACCCATTTAGAAGTTTTGCCTAAATTTTATTTTTGCTTCCCATAAGCTGTAGCACTACATGCTTCCTTATAAGGTGAACTTAATCTCTAGGATCAATCCACTATAGTATCTCATAACAATGCTATTCGGACAGTTAGCATGATGGTCCACGAAACTCTCATAGTTTAACATTACCTTTATATCCCTCTGTGCAGTGAAAGGATGAGTATTAGCAGATATCTTAGCAGAACACCCACTTCCTACTGACTTTCTACATAATGATGATCTCTCCGATGAATAAATCATGAACTTAGGGGATACTAGCATTCACCGCTAGGAGATGTACTTTGATGGTGTGGCTTTCTCTCAAAGAGGAGAAGAACCACGATATACTATTCCAAGAAAGGCAGAGGTAGGAATAGTTCTCTTAACTTTGAACGCGATGTGATTAGATTCTCACATCATCTATCCAATCCTTGTACAAATAATGAAGCTAAATATGAGGCTCTAGTTGCTGGTCTAGAGTTAGTTGTTACTCCAAGCATCCAGAACAACAACATCTTTGGGGATTCTCAGCTAGTTATCAACCAAATTGCTGGGTCTTATAAGGTTATAAAGCTTAAGCTCCATCACTACCACAAGTACACCATGGAGTTATTGGCCCAAATCTCATAGGTTACAATTTATAAGATTCCTCGAGGAGAGAACATCGTAACTTATGATTTATCCAAGCTTGCTAATGAGTTGGCATGTCTGGAGGATGAGTTCATATCAATAAAGGTCCAAAATAGACAAGTCTTATCCCTTATTGATATTTAACTCATCAAAATGTACTCTCTTGAAGGAGAGGTTGCCATTGCCAAGAAGGATGAAGAGTTAGATTGAAGGCAACCATTCATGGATTACCTAAATAAAGGCAAACTACCTCAAGAGAAGTCCCAAGCCCATCAGTTAAAGCAGAGAGCACTTTCTTATGCTCTTATGGATGGTGTCTTATACCGGCAGTCTTTCGATCATATGTGGTTATGTTATTTAGACAAGCATGAAGCTCATAAGATCATGATCGAGGTACACTCAGGATTATGTGGAGCTAACCAATCTGGTCCAAAGATGAAAGCCAAGATCAAAAGAGCAGGATACTACTGGCCATCAATGATCAAAGATAGCATTGATATAGCTAGGCAATGCCACCAATGTCAAATACATGGTGTGGTCCTACACCAACCACCCAACATTTTACATCCTACATTGGCCTCATGACCATTCGAGTGTTGGGGTACCATCATAGTGGGTCCGATTGATCCTCCTTCTTTTAAGGGTCATCAGTTCATCATAGAAACTACTTTTCCAAATGGGCAAAGGTGATTCTGCTTAGAGAGGTCACTACTAAGAATGTGCTCTAGTTTTTTAGGAAGCATATCGTATATATGTTCGGAGTATCTTGACATATTATATCTGATAATGTTATTGCATTCAAGAGCACGGAGATCAACAACTTTTCTCGGAGACACAACATAGATTGGAGATAATATAGCATCAACTATCCAAGGGAAAATGGCTTAGCAGAAGCCTTCAACAAAACTCTCATCCAAATACTAAAGAAGACACTCAACAATAATAAGCGATAGTGGCATGAGAAGTTAGTTAAAGCCTTGTGGGCCTACCAAACCACATATAGAACTCCAACACAGTCTACTCCTTTCTCCTTAGTGTATGTGTCTGAATCCATTCTACCATTTGAATTCAAACTCCCATCACTTAGGATAGCTATGCATAGTAAGATCACAACAAAGTAGAATGCCAAGTTGCGGTTAAAAGTGCTAGAAGGTTTGGACGAGAGATGTCTATGGGCATGTCGAAACCTCAAGTTGTACAAAGCTAAAATAATTCAAGTTCACAACAAGTTGGTCTATCCTAGCGCTTTTCAAGCAGGAGAGCTTATTTTAGTTCAAAGAAGACTGGTTGTTGCCCATCGTAAGATGGGAGGCAAGTTTGAACACACTTGGGAAGGCCCTTTTTCAATAAAGAAGGCCTATAAAAGAAAATCTTATCATCTTATTAATCATAAGGGAGAGCGTTCAATGCTTCCAATCAACATGCTCTACTTAAAGAAATATTATAAATCATGTTTGAAAATAATTATCATCAATGAAAATTCATTTTGAATTCAATCTCTTCCATGTTGAAAGTATTCTTGTTTGAATCGCCATGATGTGTTTAGGGTAGGTGTAAAGAACCAAAGTGGCATCATATCCTTCATCGACATAATATAAACACAAAATACACACAAACATATAAAATAAATACATATCTTTTATCTCAGGCTACTTTGAGTTGAGATAATGCCCCAGTGACACTCTTTCGGCTACTCTGGTGACATGCTACCCTAGTGTGTCACCCATCATCTTCTTTCTTTAGAGGATGTAAGTATGCTACACTTTCCTTCCTTACTTGACACCTTTGCGACCACCTTAGTTTGGTAGGCCTTATTGTGTGGCCAGTAAGCTACCTTATGTTAGCTTTGTTTAAGATGATGTGAATTTCCTATGCTTTTTTCCTGGATTAGCCTTTGTCCACTAATTGAGTCGAGTATATTTGAGGTTTAGGATAAGTGCCCTAGTAGCTCCTTCCCTCCTAACTGCTTTAAGTTTGGGTCCAGTCCTTCCTTTGGGCCTCCCGGTTAGTAGTCACTCAAGGTCAGATAGCATCTATCCCACTGACGACAGAATATCCTGATGATTAGTTCTGCTTGGAAAGTTGTAAGCCTACATGCTTTCTTTCTAGATTGATCATTGCACACTGATAGGAACCTCTGGTTGGTTGGTTCTCACTATGTTGATAGATACACCACTCATGTTGACAGATACACCTTAGGTTGGTTGGTTCTAGCACGTTAGGATACACCACTCATGGCAGATGTAAGTTTGCTACACTTTCTCCTTGTGTTGGCCACAGTACACCTAAGCTTTCTTTCCCAGGGCTCGATAACACCTAGCAACACCTCTCCCATGGCCACTATATTTGGTTCACATCATTTGCATTATTTTACCGTTACTATCAGACAGACTTCCCCTTTCCTAAAAACCACCCATATGGTTGGAGAATCCATCCTACAGATGTGCAGAATCTCTGGTTGGTCTAGTAAATTTGAGATAGGTCAAGGCCGACATAGCCCTTTCTCAGTGTGGTCCCTCACACACCAACAGGGTCCACGTAAACATATAAGCATAATATATATTCACTTTTGGATTAGGAGGACACCCCTAGCAATACCTTTTCCTAAGCACACATCCTATATTTAGGGCAGTGTTAGTAAAACTCCCTATTGGAATCGTAGACTACTCTTGAGTTGATATAAGTCCCTAACAACATTCACTCAGTAGTCATCCCTAAGTTGGGTTTGATTTATTGTGATACCATGTCACCCCAGTTTTCCTAGCTTTAGAAGATGTAATTATGCCTTCTTCCTATTTGCACACCAAAAGGAAACCCCTTAGGTTGGCTAGCTCTACCCCACAGCCAATAGACTATCCCTTTGGATTTGTAAATCTGAGATAGGACAGGTCCAATATAGCCCCTTCTTATTGGGTCCATCGCACAATAACATGGTCCATAAATTAAATCTATCAAACTTGACCTAGCTCACATCCCTAGCAAATATGCCCTCAATTTGAAATCAAACTAAACCAAACATACCATATCAAATCACATGAAATTATGATAAAATTAATCTTGACAACTTTTGAGTTGACATAAGTCCCCAACATCATTAATTCAATAGTCGCCCTAGGTCAGGTTCGATTTATTGTGCATTCAATAGGTCACCCTAGCAGTTTCTTGTCGCTTTGGAAGATGTAAGTCTACTACACCTTCATCCAAGCCATTGCACACCGAAAGGCAACCCCTTAGCTAGCTCTACCCGTGGTTACTATCCCTTTGGATTTGTAAACATGAGGTAAGTCAAAGTTGATATAGCCCCTTCTCAGTGGGTTCATCACACAGGGGTCCATGTTACATTAAATTAAACCCAATCTGATTTTCTTTAGTGGAGCCTCAAATCATATATAAACAAGTCAAGAAAATAAATCAAATTCAAAACCAACCTCCCCAGTGGAGCCATATTAAACTAACACCCATAATAGAGTCTAAATCAAAGAAATCCAACCAAACTCTTATTCCGGATACATCCCCAAATAAATCTATGAAATCAAACTCAAATCCCAATCCCGGTGATGATAGCAACACACTTCCTAATGGATGGTTCATATACTTGATCCCTAATGACTCGAGCCCATATCTCTAGCGGATATGCCTCCACATCAATTAAATCAAAATTAATTAAATTCAATTCGATCTTAATCCCCAGTGGATTACAGATTCTTATCCCTAGCAGATCTTCTTTCCATAAATCATATAATAAAATAAATTCAAACCTTATCCCCAACATATTTTCTTTTCTATGCCACATAGACCCTCACATGTCATGTCCAATGCATTATCCTATCAAATCTCCCTCCATGTCCTTGACATGGAATTCTCATCAAATCTTATTTCTTCTCTTATGCACACCTTTAATACTTCAACCAAAAGCCTAATAATGTATTGTTCAAATTACATCATCTTAACATTGTAATCAACATTTTATGATTTGTGATGGTGCAAGCTCAAACTAACTATACAATATCATGCTAAACATATTATAGTGTGAATTAACACACATTATATTATAATATATGATGTTATATTATAATTTGCTATAATATAATATATTGTCTAACATTACACCTCATTAGAATCACTTAAAAGGAACAAATAACAAAATTTTCTCAAAATATGAATATTGTTCATTTTGGATGTAAAATTGTTTTTTTTCTATTAGAAATAACAAAATAGCATAATTTTGGTGTTGCTTCTTGGTGTGTCGTGGATTTTAAAATTCTTCCATCTCAACCTTCAAATTAACATTTTTTGTGAGTTTTGACCCAATGTATTATAACAAAAGTAAAACATACTAAAATGAACAATAACATTTAATAACACACCACCACATTCATATATATGGAAAGTTATATTATTATGTAGATTATATTTTAACATGCTTTCATATAATATATTATCTCATATTACACCTTAAAATGAATCACTTTAAGCAAAAAAATTATAAAATTTGGTTGAAAATGAATATTTATTTTGGATGCAAAATTCCATTCTTTTGATTAAATGACACACCATAGCACACCCCCAATGATGTTCCCTAAAGCTTACCTTAAATATGGCCAAATCCTATCATCTCAGCTAATAAATCAGAATTTTTATGAATTATACTAGTACAAACTCTATTATATCATACTATAACAAACTAAAATATGCTAAACAATAAGCAGTAATACATAATAGTATGCTATAATGCATGATGCTACACTATGTTATGGCATCTTATATTATAATACACTATAATATATTATATTTTATTATATTGCATATCACATCACAAGGGATTGCTTAAGATAACATAATCATTAAATTGGTCTAAATAATAGAAACTATATATTTTTGTCATATAACTTACATATTTTAAATTAAAATAATATATTATGATTCCATGCTCTATTTATTAACAATTTGGGAAAATTCTACCATTTTAAAGTCTAAATCAACATTTTTATAAATAATTCTAGTGTAGGCTCGACTGCATGACTGTAAAATACTAAAAGAATTTAAAATGCATTGAATAATATATTATGATATATGATGTTATACTATGCTACAACATATAATATTTATTTTGAACATAAAATCTTCTTTTTTATACTACAAGTGGCGTAGCACACCTTTGGTACTACAACCTAATTCCACTTCAAATTTAACAAATTTTTATTATCGATTTATTAAATTAATATTTTATGATTTATATTAATATAGACTATAGGGCACAATACCATAACATACTAAAACATTTAAGATCTTATAACATCCAAAACACATCACTACATGCTCAAATATATGATGCTACATTATATTATAATATATGGTATTATAATATGATCTAGGGTTAGGGTTTAGGTATTCAAATCTCTAATAGTCAAGGAAAGTCTCTTGAAGGCATTTTCGTTAGCTACCATAACTATGTTTGGATTAGATCATTCTTTAAATCTACTCCTAATGACATCTTTATTCAAGGTTTAGGGTTTAGGGTTAGAGTCAATTTAGTTTAGGGTTTAGGGTTTAGGGTTAGTTTAGGGTTTAGGGTTTAGGGTTTAGTGTTTGGGGTTTAGGGTTTAGGGTTTAGGGTTGTAGATTTTAGTGTTTAGGGATTATGGTTTTAGGGTTTTGAGTTTAGGGTTTAGGGTTTAGGATTTAAGGTTTAGGGTTTAGGGTTTAGGTTTAGGGTTTAATGTTTAGGGTTTAGGGTTAGGTTTTAGGTTTAGGATTTAAGTTTTAGTTTAAGGTTTAGGGTTTAAGGTTTAAGGTTTTTTTGGATACAAAGAACAAATTCATATTCAACATTTCTTCTTTTTGATTTCATTAACCAAGTAGGATGCCAAGCTTTCTGAGACACAAGTGATGACATAGATAAAAAATGAGCACCCATAGAGCAAATCAAAAAACCTAGATAAGTAGGACCATCTCTATTGTAAAGACATTATTTAGTAGATTAGATTAATGTTCATCAATTCTCTAGTTCTCCCACCCTCTCTCAGTAGTGGGATCATCATATCACTCTCCACTGCCACCACGGTTGTAACCTTTATCACTCTGCCCACCTCCATAACCACCACTACTTGAACCACGACCTCCATATCCACCAACACCTTCAAACCCCCACCACCGCTGTGATAATTGTCGCTTCTTCCTTTGGATTCAATGATAAATTTAGACAGAGCCTAGTTGATGGTGATATTCCTCCCATCAAGGTTCTGCCCATTCTTAGGGTTTATGGTTAGTTTAGGGTTTAGGGTTTAGAGTAAGTTTAGTGTTTAGGGTTTAGGGTTTAGGGTTTGGAATTTAGGGTTAAGGGTTGTAGGTTTTAGGGTTTAGCGTTATGGGTTTAGAGTTTAGAGTTTTAAGGCTTAGAGTTTAGGTTTTAGGGTTTAGGGTTTAGGGTTTAGGGTTTAGTGTTTTAGGGTTTAGGGCTTAGGGTTTAGGGTTGTAGGTTTAGGGTTGTAGGTTTAGGGTTTAAGATATAGGGTTTAGGTTTTTTTTTTTTAAATTAGTAAACCAGTAGGTTTAAGTGTATTTGGTTTATTTTTTATTTTTTTAAATTTATTTTATTTTTTTGTTTTTATTTAGATTTATTTTTTATATTTATTTATTTTAGTTTATTTTAGTTTTTATTTGTTTTAGTTTATTTTTTAAGGTTTAGGTTTATTATTTAGGTCATTTTATTTTGATTTTATTTTTTTTGGTTTAGGTTTTATTTTTTTTTGGGTCTAGGTTTAGGTTTTATTTTGGTTTAGGTTTATTTTTTAGTTTAGGTTTAGGTTTATTTTTAGTTTATTTTATTTTATTTAGTTTATGTTTATTTTTAGGTTTAGCTTATTTGAGGTTTAGGTTTAGGTTTTATTTATTTTAGTTTAGTTTATGTTTAGGTTTATTTTATTTTATTTTTTTATTTTTATTATAGGTTTAGGGTTTTTTTGTTTAGGGTTTAGGTTTTATTTTCTATTTACTTTTAGGTTTTATTTTAAAGGTTATTTTTTAGGTTTAAGTTTTTATTTAGTTTTTTATTTATTTATTTTAGGTTTATTTTATTTTTATTTTACATTTATTTTTTTATTTTATTTAGGTGTTTTATTCTTAAGTTTATTTAATTTTTTTAGTTTAGTTTAGGTTTTTATTTATTTTATTTTAGTTTATTCTTATTTTTTTTATTTTTAGGTTTAGGTTTAGGTTTTAGTTTAAATTTTTATTTTATTTTATTTATTTATTTATTATTTAGTTCTATTTAGTTTAGGTTTAGGTTTTAAGTTTTTTAGGGTTTAGGGTTTAGGGTTTAGGGTTTAGGGTTTTAAGGTTTAGGGTTTAAGGGTTTAAGGTTTAGGGTTAGGGTTTAGTGTCTAGGGTATATAGTTTATTATTTATGATTTAGGGTGGAGGGTTTTGTGGGATTAGGGTTTTGGGTTAGCTTAGGGTTTAGAGTTATTTTAGGGTTTAGAGTTATACTTATTTATAGTGTTTAGTTTAGTGTTTAGGGTTTGGGTTTAGTTTAGTTTTGGGTTATGTTAGGGTTTTTTATTTTTATTTAGTGTTTAGGGTTTATGGTTTAGGGTTTAGGGTTTAGGGTTTGTGGTTTAGGGTTAGTTTAGGTTTTAGCATTTAGGATTAAGGGTTTAGAGTTTATGGTTGTAGGTTTATGGTTTATAATTTAGGGTTAGTCTTAGGGTTTTGGGTTTAGGATTTAGGGTTTAGGATTTAGGTTTAGGGTTTTGGGTTTAGGTTTATTTTTTTTTAAGTAAATAGTTTAGGTTTATTTTTATTTTTTATTTATAGTTTAATTATTTTTATTTTATTTAGGTTTATTTTTTTATTTAGTTTATTTTTATTTTAGTTTATTTATTTTATTTTAGGTTTTTTATTTTACTTAATTTTTTTTAGGTTTAGGTTTAGTTTAGGTTTACTTTTTTAGATTAGTTTTATTTTATTATATTTTTTTAGGTTTAGGTTTTATTTTTTATTTTTTTTGGTTTATTTTTATTATTTAATTAGGTTTAGTTTTAGGTTTTATTAGGTTTATTTTGATTCTATTTTTAGTTTAGGTTTATGTTTATTTTTAGTTTATTTTATTTTATTTAGTTTAGGTTTATGTTTAGGTTTAGTTTATTTTAGGTTTAGGTTTAGGTTTTTTATTTATTTTATTTAGTTTTTTTTATTTAGTTTAGGTTATTTTATTTTATTTTAGGTTTAGTTTTTTTAGTTTAGGGTTTATTTTATTTTTTTATTTATTTTTTTTTTATTTCTAGGCTTAGGTTTTATTTAGTTTTAATTTTATTTTATTTTAGGTTTATTTTTTAAGTTTACATTTAATTTTTTATTTTATATAAGTTTTTTTTATTCTTAGGTTTATTTTATTTTATTTAGTTTAGTTTAGGTTTTATTTATTTTCTTTTAGTTTATTTTTATTTTATTTTATTTTATTTTTTATTTTTTAGGTTTAGGTTTAGTTTAAATTTTTATTTTATTTTATTTATATTTTAGGATTATTTTTTTTATAAATATTATTTTAGGTTTTATTTAGTTTAGGTTTATCTTTTAGGTTTAAGGGTTTGGTTTAGGGTTTTGGTTTAGGGTGTAGGGTTTAGGTTTTAGGGTTTATGTTGTAGTTTTAGGGTTTAGGGTTATTTTTAGGGTTTAGGGTTTAGGGTTAGGGTTTTTTTAAAATTAAGTAATCTCATAGGTTTAGGTTTATTTAGTTTATTTTATTTATTTTTGTTAATTTTATTTTTTTATTTAGGTTTATTTATTTACTTTTATTTAGTTTAGTTTATTTATTTTAGTTTTATGTATTTTAGTTATGTTTTTTTTATTTTAGTTTTTTTTAGTTTAGGTTTATTTTTTATTTTAGTTTTCTTTTTTATTTTATTTTTTTAGGTTTAATTTTATTTTTTATTTTTAGGTTTAGGTTTATTTTTTTGTTATTTTATTTATGTTTAGGTTTAGGTTTAATTTATTTTAGGTTTAGGTTTAGGTTTTATATTTTAGTTTAGTTTATTTACTTTTGTTTAGGTTTATTTATTTTATTTTAGTATGGATTTTTTTTTTTTTAGTTTAGGGTTTAGGCTTATTTTTTTTATTTATTTTTAAGTTTATTTTTTTTGGTTTAAGTTTAGTTAGTTTTATTTTATTTTATTTTAGGTTTTGAATTTAGGTTTAGTTTGTATTTTATTTAGGTTTTTAATTTCTTTAGTTTAGTTAAGCTTTTATTTATTTAATTTTAGTTTTATTTTTAATTTTTTAATTTTACTTTTTAGGTTTAGGTTTAGGTTTTAGTTTAGGTTTTTATTTTATTTTTATTTTATTTTGGTTTATGTATTTATATTTATTTTATATTTAGGTTTTATTTAGTTTTGGTTTAGGTTTTTAAATTTTTAGGGTTTAGGGTTTAGGGTTTTTGGGGTTTAGGGTTTAGAGGTTAGGTTATAGTTTTAGGGTTCAAGTTTTAGTTTAAGGTTTGGGTATTTGTTGTTTTTTTAATAGAGATTAAATTCAGATTCAACATTTCTTCTATTTGATTTCATCAACCAAGTAACACACCAAGTTTTTGAAGAAATAAGAGACGATATAGATAAAAAATGAGCATGCATAGAGCAAATCAAAAAACTTGATAATTAGAAGTCTCTATTAAATTCACAATTCCACAGTAGATAGATCTTTTCTTTTCGTTTATCTTGTTCCACCATAACCGGCCTCTATTTATCCACCATCATATCCTGATCTCTTCCTCCACCACCACCAGTGTAACCTCCATCTCCTCCTCCTCCATAACCACCGGTACTAGACCACCTCCATATCCTCCTCTAGATTCTCCACCATTTACATCCCTTCACCTCCAACCAAATCTAGACAAAGTTGATGGGATGTTCCGCCATGAAGGTTTATTCTTAGAGTTTAGGTTTATTTAGGTTTTAGGGTTTAGGTTTATTTTTTATTTATTACTTTATGTTTAGGTTTAGGGTTTGGGGTTTAAGGTTTAGGGTTAGGGTTAGGGTGTAGTGTTTAGGGTTTAGGTTATAGGATTTAGGGTTTAGGGTTTATGGTTTAGGGTTTAGGGTTTAGGGTTAGGGTTTTTTAGGATTTAAGGTTTAGGGTTGTAGGTTTATGGTTGAGGGTTTAGGGTTTAGGGTTTAGGATTTAGGGTTTATGATTTTTTAAATTAAGTAAACTAGGTTCATATATTTAATTATTTAGTTTATTTTATTTATTTTAGTTTACTATATTTTTTTATATTTAGTTTAGTTTATTTATTTTAGGTTTATTTATTTTTTTTAGTTTTTTTAGTTTAGTTTCTTTTTTTGGGTTTAGGTTTATTTTAGTTTAGTTTTATTTTATTTTATTTTTTTTAGGTTTAAGTTTTATTTTTATTTTAGGTTTTAGTTTATTTTATTTATTTTAGGTTTAGGTTTTAGGTTTTATTTTTTTAGGTTTATTTTTTTTGGTTTTATTTTTTTAGTTTAGGTTTAGGCTTATTTTAGTTTATTTTATTTTATTTAATTTATGTTTAGGTTTAGGTTTTTTATAATTTATTTTAATTTAGTTTAACTTTAGGTTTATTTATTTTTTATTTAGGTTTAAGTTTTTTTTGGTTTAGGGTTTAAGTTTTATTTTATTTATTTTAGGTTTTATTTTAGGTTTATTTTAGGTTTAGGTTTTATTTAGTTTTATATTATTTTATTTTAAGTTTATTTTATTTTTATTTTATAGTTTATTTTATTTAGGTTTTATTCTTAGGTTTATTTATTTTTTTAGTTTGTTTAGGTTTTTTTATTTTATTTTAGTTTATTTTATTCATTTAATTTATTTTATTTTAGGTTTAGGTTTAGGTTTTAGTTTAGGGTTTATTTTATTTTATTTTTATTATATTTAAGTTTTGGTTTTATATTTTTTTATTTTTTAGGTTTTCTTTAGCTTAGGTTTAGGTTTTAGGTTTTTTTAGGGTTTAGGGTTTAGGGTTTTGTGTTTATGGTTTAGGGTTATTTTAGGGTTTAGGGTTAGGTTTAGGTTTTATTTAGGATTAGGGTTTAGGGTTAGCATAGGTTTAGGGTTTTCTTTTAAATTAAGTAAACAATAGGTTTAGGTTTATTTTATTTATTTAGTTTATTTTATTTTTTATTTTTTTATGTTTATTTTTTATTTAGTTTATTTATTTTATTTAAGTTTATTTAATTTTATTTAGGTTTTTGATTTTAGTTCATCTTTTTAGGTTTAGGTTTATTTTTTAGTAGAGTATTATTTTTATTTTATTTTTTAGGATTAGGTTTAACTTTTTATTTTTAAGTTTAATTTAGGTTTTTATTTTATTTTTTTAGGTTTAGGTTTTTGGTATTTATTTTAGGTTTATTTGTAGGTTTTATTTTTTAGTTTAGGTTTAGGTTTTTTTTTAAAGTTTAATTTATTTTATTTAGTTTATGTTTAGTTTTAGTTTACATTAGGTTTAGGTTTAGGTTTAATTTATTTTAGTTTAGTTTATTAGTTTAGGTTTAGGTTTATTTTATTTGTTTATTTTATTTTATTTTTTTTAGTTTTAGTTTCTTTTAGTTTAGGTTTAGTTTTATTTATTATTTAATTTTAGCTTTATTTTAGGTTTAGGTTTTTTTAGTTTAAATTTTTATTTTATTTTATTATTTATTATTTAGTTTAGGTTTATTTTATTTTATTTATTATTAATTTTATTTTATTTTTAGTTTAGTTTATTACTTTAGGTATTTTAATTATTTTAGGTTTATTAGTTTAGATTATTTATTTAGGAGTTATTTTTTTATTTTATTTTATTTTATTTAGTTTAGGATTATTTTTGTTATATTTTTAGTTTAGTTTTTAGAGTTATTTTTATTTAGGGTTTATTTATAGTTTAGGGTTTAGTTTGGTTTAGTTAGTTTAGGTTTTAGATTTAGGTTTAGGGTTTAGAGTTTATGGTTTAGGTTCATGGTTTAGTTTAGGGTTAGTTTAGGGTTTTAGGTTTAGGGTTTTGTTTAGGGTTTAGGGTTTAGAGTTTAGTTTTTTTTTTTTAAAAATTAAGTACAGTTTAGGTTTATTTAATTTTTATTTATTTTAGTTTAATTTATTTTTATTTTTTAGGGTTTTTTTTTTTATTTAGTTTGTTTATTTAGGTTTATTTATTTTAGTTTAGGTTTTTTATTTTACTTAATTTTTTAGGTTTAGGTTTAGGTTTAGGTTTACTTTTTAAATTAGTTTTATTTTTATTATATTTTTTAGGTTTAGGTTTTATTTTTTATTTTTTTGGTTTACATTTACGTTATTATTTTAATTATTTAGGTTTAAGTTTTAGGTTTTTATTTTAGGTTTATTTTAGATTCTATTTTTTAGTTTAGGTTTATGTTTATTTTTAGTTTGTTTTATTTTATTTAGTTTAGGTTTATGTTTAGGTTTAGTTTATTTTAGGTTTAGGTTTAGGTTTAGTTTATTTTAAGTTTAGTTTGTTTTTGTTTAGGTTTAGGTTTATTTTATTTTTATTTTAGGTTTAGTTTTTTTTTTAGTTTAGGGTTTATGTTTTATTTTTTATTTATTTATAGTTTTATTTTAGGTTTGGTTTATTTAGTTTATTTTATTTTATTTTAGGTTTATTTTTTTAGTTTACATTTAATTTTATTTTATAAGTTTATTTATTTTGGGTTTTTTATTTTATTTAGTTTAGTTTAGGTTTTTTTATTTATTTTTCTTTTATTTTTTTATTTTTATTTTATTTTATTTTTTTATGTTTAGGTTTAGGTTTAGTTTAAATTTTTATTTTATTTTATTTATATTATGTTTTAGGATTAGGTTTATAAATATTATTTTTTAGGTTTATTTAGTTTAGGTTTATCTTTTAGGTTTTAGGGTTTGGGTTTATTTAGGTTTATGTATTTAGGTTTAGGGTTTATGATTTAGGTTTAGGGTTTAGGGTTATTTTTAGTGTTTAGGGTTTTAGTTATTTTTTTTAAAATTAAGTAATTTAGGTTTAGGTTTATTTAGTTTATTTTTTATTTATTTTTGTTAATTTTATTTTTTTATTTAGGTTTATTTATTTACTTTTATTTAGTTTAGTTTATTTATTTTAGTTTTATGTATTTTAGTTATGTTTTTTATTTTAGTTTTTTTAGTTTAGGTTTATTTTTTTAGTTTAGTTTCTTTTTTTTATTTTTTGGTTTAATTTTATTTTTTTATTTATTTTTAAGGTTAGGTTTATTTTATATATTTAGAGTTTAGTTTAGGTTTAGGTTTAATTTATTTTAGGTTTAGGTTTAGGTTTATGTATTTTAGTTTAGTTTATTTTAGTTTAGGTTTATTTTATTTTATTTTAGTTAGATTTTTTTTATTTAGTTTAGTTTAGGTATTTTTTATTTATTTTTAGTTTATTTTTTAGGTTTAAGTTTCTACTTAGTTTTTATTTTATTTTATTTTAGGTTTACCTTATTTTGAATTTAGTTTTAGTTATTATTTTATTTAGGTTTTTTATTATTTTTAGTTTAGTTTAGGTTTTTATTTATTTAATTTTAGTTTAGTTTTTATTTTTTATTTTACTTTTTAGGCTTAGGTTTAGGTTTTAGTTTAGGTTTTTATTTTATTTTTATTTTATTTTGGTTTATGTATTTATATTTTATTTAGGTTTATTTTAGTTTTGGTTTATTTTTTAACTTTTTAGTTTAGGTTTAGGCTTTGGGGTTTTGGGGTTTAGAGTTTAGGTTTTAGTTTTTTAGGTTTATTTTAGTTTAGGTTTAGGTATTTGTGTTTTTTAATAGAGATTATTCAGATTCAACATTTCTTTATTTATTTCATCAACCAGTAATACACCAAGTTTTAGAAATAAGAGATGGCATAGATATTTGAGCAAATCAAAACTCGATAATTAGTCTTAGTTTCACAATTTAGTATATTTTTTATTTATCTAGTTATAAATTAGTTTAGTAGTAGAATCCACCATCATATTATCTTTTCCACCACCACCAGTTGTAACCTCCATTTCCTATAACCACCATTTTAGAACACCACCTCCATATCTAGTTAGATTCTCCACCACCATTTTTTTATTTTTCCATCTAAATCTAGACTAAGCGTTTAGGATGTTTATGGTTATTCTTAGTTTAGGTTTATTTGGTTTTAGGGTTTAGGTTTATTTTTAATTTATTTAATTACTTTATGTTTAGTTTTAGGGTTTGGGGTTTAGTTTAGGGTTTAGGGTTAGGTGTAGGGTTTAGGGTTTTAGTTTAGGGTTTAGGGTTTAGGGTTTATGTTTTAGGTTTAGGTTTTAGGGTTAGGTTTTAGATTTAGGTTTTGGGGTTGTAGGTTTATGGTTGAGGTTTAGGGTTTAGGTTTAGGATTTAGGGTTTATGATTTTTTAAATTAGTAAACAAATAGTTCATGATTTAGTTTATTAGTTTATTTTTTATTTTAGTTTCTTATATTTTATTTTATTTAGTTTAGTTTATTTATTTTAGGTTTATTTATTTTTTAGTTTATGTTTTAGTTTAATTTCTTTTTTAGGTTTAGTTCATTTTAGTTAAATTTTATTTTTATTTTATTTTTTAGGTTTAGTTTATTTTTTTTTTTATTTTTAGGTTTAGTTTAGGTTTTATTTTATTTTTTAGGTTTAGGTTTTAGGTTTTATTTTAGGTTTATTTTAGGTTTTATTTTTTAGTTTAGGTTTAGGCTTATTTTTAATTTATTTTATTTTATTTAATTTATGTTTAGGTTTAGGTTTTATTTATTATAGTTTATTTTAATTTAGTTTAACTTTATGTTTATGTTATTTTTATTTTAGGTTTAAGTTTCTTATTTGGTTTAGGGTTTAAGTTTTACTTTTTATTTATGTTTAGGTTTTATTTTAGGTTTATTTTTAGGTTTATTTTATTTAGTTATTATATTATTTTATTTTAAGTTTATTTTATTTTATTTTACATTTAGTTTTCTTTTATTTAGGTTTTATTCAGGTTTATTTATTTTTTTTAGTTTTGTTTAGGTTTTTTATTTATTTTATTTTGTTTGTTTTTATTCATTTAATTTATTTTATTTTAGGTTTATGTTTAGGTTTTTTATTTATTTATTTTATATTATATTTAGTTTTGTTTTTTTATATTTTTTTTATTTTATTTTCTTTAGCTTAGGTTTAGGTTTTAGGTTTTAGTTTTAGGGTTTAGGGTTTATGGTTTAGGTTATTTTAGGGTTTAGGTTAAGGTTTTAGTTTAGGGTTTTAGTTTAGGTTTAGGGTTTTAACATTTAGTGATTAGGGTTTATTTAGTTTATTTTTTCTTTTAAATTATAAACCTAGGTTTAGGTTTATTTTATTTATTAGTTTATTTTATTTTATTTTTATTTATGTTTATTTTTTTTATTTAGTTTATTTATTTTATTTAGGTTTATTTAATTTTATTTAGGTTTTTTATTTTAGTTCATCTTTCTAGGTTTAGGTTTATTTTTTAGTAGAGTATTATTTTTATTTTATTTTTTAGGATTAGGTTTTATTTTTTATTTTTAGTTTAGGTTTAGGTTTTTATTTTATTTTTTTAGGTTTAGGTTTTAGGTCTTTATTTTAGGTTTATTTGTAGGTTTTATTTTTCAGTTTAGGTTTAGGTTTTTTTTTAAGTTTAATTTATTATATTTAGTTTATGTTTAGTTTTAGTTTACATTAGGTTTAGGATTAGGTTTAATTTATTTTAGTTTAGGTTTAGGTTTATTTTATTTTGTTTATTTTATTTTTATTTTAATTTTAGTTTTTTTTAGTTTATGGTTTAGGTTTTATTTATTATTTAATTTTAGTTTTTATTTTTAGGCTTATTTTTCATATTTAATTTTTTATTTAGTTTTTATTTTATTTTATTTTAGGTTTATTTTATTTCTATATCACGTTTAGAGTTTATTTGATTTAGTTTTTTATTTTTATAATTATTTTATTTTTTTTTAGTTTAGTTTAGGTTATTATTTAATTTATTTTAGTTTCTTTTTTATTTATTTTATTTTATTTATTTAGGTTTAGGTTTAGTTTATGTTTATGTTTTTATTTTTCTTTATTTTTTTAATTTAATTTTTTTTGGTTTATGTTTTTTATTTTATTATATTTTTTATTTTATTTAGGTTTAGTTTTATTTATTTATTTTATTTTTAGGTTTTATTTAGTTTAGTTTAGGTTCTTAGGTTTTTTTTTAGGGTTTTTTAGGGTTTAATAGCAGGTTTAGGGGTGTAGTTATGGTTTAGGGTTTATATTTAGGGATTTTTTAGGTTTAGGGTTTAGGGTTTTTATTTTTAGTGTTAGCTTTAGGATTTAGGGTTTTAGGGTTTATGAGACTAGGGTTTATAGGTTTAGGGTTCATTTAGGGTTTAAGGTTTAGGTTAGGACTTATTAGGGTTTAGGAGTTTATTTAAGTTTAGGGTTTAAGGTTTAGGGGTTTTATAGTTAGAGTTTAGGGTTTAGGTTTAGTTTAGAGTTTAGGTTTAGTTTAGGTTTAGTTTATAGGTTTAGGTTTAGGGTTTAGGTTAAATTTAGGGTTTAATTTTGTTTAGGGTTTGGGTTTAGGGTTTTAGGTTTAGGGTTTAGGGTTCAGTTTTTAGTTTAAGGTTTAGGGTTTTTAGTTTTTGGTTTTTTTTACAAAGAACAAATTTAGATTCAACATTTGTCTTTTCAATTTCATCATCCAAGTAACACACCAAGTTTTCTAAGACACAAGTGATGACATAGATAAAAGATGGGCACGCATAGAGCAAATCAAAAACCCTAGATAGCTAGAACTGTCTCTACTATAAAGACATAGTTCATATGCAATCATACATTCTTGATTTCTAGTTCCCATCGAAGCACCTAACTCTCGAGTAGGATCCACCATCATCCCATCTATCCCTCACCAATGCGTAACCTCCATTTCCTCCCTACCATAGCCACTGCTCTAACCACCACCTCCATATCCACCGGACCTCAGATCCCCACCCTAATATTGCTACCTCCACCTTCTCTTAGGATTGTCTAGGAGCAGGTTGATGGTGATGTTCCTGTCAGGTTACGCCCATTCTTATGGTTTAGGTTTATTTTATTAATTTATTTGGTACTTTAGGTTTAGGTTTAGGGTTTGGGTTTTAGGGTTAGGGTTTAGGGTTTATGGTTTGTTGGCTTAATGAGCCTCATATTCAATCCGATCAATTTTGATTATAATAAATGAATGCTTGGATGTTCTAATGTATGTTTTAAGTGTTTCAGATATATTAATTGCTAATTACATATCCAATACATCTCACAATATGTTTGAGGAAATTGTAAGAATAGAAGAATGAAAGATAGATTAAAATGGATAATGAAGCTCAAGATACAATATTTTAGGTTATATGAATTTATAACTATCTTAGAAATTCATATGAGTTCATTGGCATGAATGAATTTTTCTCACAACTTAACATATTATTTTTTATTTATTTAAATAATGATAATAGTTAATTTATATAAATCATTATCTAATTAACATTCAATTATATGTTTATACATAGCATTTGAATTGTCAAAATAATAAATGATAATAAATTATGACTATTAAGTGTAATTAGTTTATATACTTAATATAATTAAATATTTCAATTTAATTTTAAGGTTTATGATAACTAACATATGTATGATTATATATAAATTATATCATAATATTTAAATGTCATATTTCAAATTAACAAAATATATGGAATTTTGTATTTTTGCCAAAGTCATTTTATAATCAAGGAATTTATATCTGATTTCATTTCCAAGTTCCTTGGATTTTTTTTCCTTTAATTTGATAGGATACATTACCCACATTTGATTAAAATTGAATTTATTATGACTTTTCAAACATTAGCTAATTTTAATAATGAATGCATGCTACAGCTTTGAATATATTAAGAGCCATATTTGATTATTTTTGACTTACCCATGTAAATTGCGGAATTTTGGTTGTTTAAATTTAATATTTATTTAATATAAATTATATTTTAATTGAATATTAAATTATTATATGATAAAATGATGTTAGAATAATATACTTTTTGAAATAATTTAGAATGACCTTCTTGCTTATAAATATCTTCATTCTCTTGATGAAGAATTCCTCATTCAAATTCAAAATCCCTTTAGCAAATCTAAGAGAAAATTTCCTGGATTTTCCTTCCAAGTGTTCTCCAAATATTGTAAGATCTAATCCTTGATTTGAAAGCTTCAACATCTTCAACTAAGCCGACTTTCTCAAATTACTTGAGTTTGTTTTCTTGATCTTAATCCCTTTTAGTTGTTCATACTATTTTCACCATCTATTTATTCTTTCCAATTTGTACTTTTGGTGGATTAGTCTTTGGACATCAAAGTCTAAGTTTTTCACATCAAAGTTTCTTCAATCATTTTTTTTGTGAAAACTTGTGATAGTTTGTAGGATTTATTTCAACTTGTTGAAATTTTTATCTTCTACAAATTTCTTTTGGTTTCTTGAAATATTTATTCATTAGTCTTATTTGAAAGATTATTTATTCTTAGATCTATTTTAGAAGTATATTTTAAGCATTTCAAATTAATTTATTGTGTTGAAATTATTTTATATTTGTTAGATCTCTCTTTTTAATTAAAAGCTTACTAGTTTACTTAAATCTATTATACTAATTTTATTTAAGTATTTTGTGATTAGTTGTACTAATTAAAGCTTCATTTTGGTTAAAATAAAATAAATTATTGCTAGAATTTTAGAGTATATGCTAGATCTATTATAAATCAAGTTTCTTTATCAAAATAAAATTTATAAAAAATTAAATTATTTTATTTATCACTTATCATTTTATTTCAACTAATATCCTTTATTTTAAAAATTTTATCTTACTAAAAATTAGTAAAGCTTGCTTTTTTCCATTGTTTAATAATTAAGAAAAAGGAAGTTTAGTATAAAGTTAATCTTTACACTATTATGCATACTAGTTATAGTTTCTCTTAAACTTAAAATTATTCCTTGCTAAAATTTAATTTATTGTGCAATAGACTATTGTGAATTTATTTTAAAATCATTTTTATATTAATTTACAAGTTATAATAACATAAACATCTTAAGATCACTTTAAGATATTTATTTAATATTTTTATCAAAATTAAATGAGCATTCTATCTTTTTAAATTAGTAAGTTGTAAAGTGATCATTTTATTGAGATCACTTTTGAATTGATAGCTTGGTATATTTGTGAGAGATATATTTTATCAAACTTTATTATTTTGTATTTTTTTTTTGTGATGTAAAATTTATATTGGGGTTGTACTCGCCCCTTTGTAGTAGAGTACCTATTATTGTAGGGGTTGTACTCGTCCCGTTATAGGAGAGTACTATTTGTAAACGATTTTGCATTTAGTGGATTCCTAGCTAGGGGTGGCTAAGCGTGGATGTTGGTCGATTTTAGGGTTTGGCCGAACCATGTAAAATTTGTGGGCCTATTATCTCTCTTTACTTTCTTGTACTTTTATTTTTTGCATTAAGAATTGTATCTTGTCATTATAAAATCAAAAATTAATTTTTTACTAAAACTTAAAATTTAAGATTTAACTTTTAAAAATTTTAATATCATCCAATTCACCCACCCTCTTGGGGCTATAGTGACTCATAATTGGTGAGCTAGGCTCTTTATTGGTTAACATCCAAGTAGATCTTTTCACTATGGCACAAGGTTTCCAAAGGGTTCCCTTACAGAGGATAATCCACTCATAGACCTCCACTTTTAGATAGTGTATCATTTGATTATTGAAAAAATAGAATTAGTACATTTTAAGAGGTCAAGATGCATGCATGTGGTATATGTTGACACATCAATATCATACACCCACAGTAGAAGTAAATGACATTAAAGTAAAAAAGCCTTTTGAGGAATGGATGTAGCTAAAGAGAACTTGATGAATTAAATGCTAGGACTTGTAATACTTTACATTGTGCTTTATTACGATGATTACATAAAATTTCTATGTTAACTACAAAAAAGAAATTTGGGATAAACTCATTATAACTTATGAAGGAACTACTGAAGTTAGAGATGCTCACATAAACAAACTTGTTCATGAATTTGAGTTATTTCATATGTCTCCTTCTTAATCTAATTCTAATATGTACACAAGATTCATGAAAACAATTAACACATTGCATTCTCTTGGAAAAACATATAGTAATCAAGACTTAGTCTATAAGAACCTTAGATGTCTTCCAAGAATGGGAAACTAAAGTAAGCTATTAGTGAAGCTAAGGTTTATCACTTATCCACTTGATCAGTTTGGGTTCTTTGATTTGATAGCAGGTTATTGCTCAAAGGGATAAGATGGATAACTCAACAAAAATGGAGAAGGACAAAGGAAAAGCCATTGCATTACAAGTTGATGATAGTGATGAGCATAACACCTCAAGCTTAGATGGTCTTGGGAACTTGCTAAGGAAGAAGAATCAAAGGTTTAAAAAAATATAAAAGCTATAAATTTCAAACGAAGACATTTCTTACAAGTGAAGGGATCATTTTCTACCATTGTAAAAACCCTAAACATATAAGAGGTGATTGTCTAGAACTTGAATCAAAGAAAGAGATTGATGTGGAAAGAAGAAAAAATATGAAGAAGAAAAAGTACCATAAGAAGAAGAAGAAGAAGGCTTTATGGGCCAATCCAGATTCAAATGAATCAAGTACTTGCTCATTCGATGAAGAGGTCAACATATGTCTTATGGAAAATGGAGAATCGACTTAGATTCAAGAGGAATGCCTTCAAAGAAAAATCAAATCAAGGCATGTGGTACTTGGATAGTGGATGTTCAAGACATATGATGGGAGATAAAGATAAATTCACAACTTTAGAATCAAGTGATGGAGGATTTGTTACATATGGAGATAATGCAAAGGAAAGATCATTGGCATTGGTTCTATTTGTAAGAATTCTATCACTTTAGATAAAGTTTTTCTAGTAGAAGGATTAAAACATAATTTAATTTCTATTAGTATTATGTGATAAAGGTTTGAATGTAGTATTTCATGCATCATATTGTATTATAAAAATAATGAAAATGTTTTGTTAGTAGGACAAAGACATAAAAACATTTATGTCATTGATTTAGATAGCTTTCATGATGTGAATTTGAATTTACTTTATAAAGCACTCATGATGATATATGGTTATGGCATAGAGACTATGTCATATTAACATGCACACACTCAATAAAATTGCTAAACTTGATTTAGTAGTTGGATTGCCTAAATTAAATTTTCATTCAAACTATGTTTGTGATGCATGTATTTATGGTAAGCATTCTAGAAGCTCATTTAAAATTAAAATATTGTTTCTACTTCTAGACCTCTAGAATTGTTGCACATGGATTTATTTGGTCCAATTAGCACCACTAGCTTAGGTGGAAAAAATTATGGTTTTGATGATTGTTGATGATTTCTAGATATACTTGGGTTTTGTTTGTAACTTACAAAGATGATGTTTTAGAGTTTAGAAAGTTTTCTAAATATATTCAAAGAGAACAAGGCCTTTTGATTAATAGGGTTCAAACATCATGGTGGAGAATTTGAAAATAAATTATTTGAGGATTAGATGAACATGGGATTAGACATAATTTTTGCACCTAGAACTCTCTAACAAAATGGAGTAGTAGAGAGAAAAAATAGAATATTAATTGAATTAAGTAGATCTATGCTTGATGAGTATAAATTGCCAAAATATTTTTAGGTAGAAGTAGTAAATACTGCATGTTATGTGATGAATAGGATCTATTTTAGACCAATTTTGAAGAAGACACCCTATGAATTGATTTTTGGAAAGCAGCCTAAGATTGAACACTTTCATGTATTTGGATGTAAATTCTTTATTTTAAATAATGGAAAAGAGCATTTAGGTAAGTTTGATTGCAAATCGATGATGGTATTTTCTTAGATACTCTTTCTAGTAGAGCTTATAGAGTTTTCAATAAGAGAAAATGATTGAAAGAAGAATCAATACATGTTATTTTGATGAAAATTTAATTGATCCCATTAGAAATGAAGTGATTGATGAAGAGATTGATAATTTTAGAAGATAAAATATCTTTAAAGAATGGAAATATAATAAAAATCATCCAAAGGAACTAATTATAAAAAAGGAGTTACTAGAAGACATAGTAGAGGTTGTAGATCATTCAACATTTTTATCAAGGTTGAACCTAAAAATTTAGAAGAAGCATTAAAAGATAATTTTGGATTATTGCTATGGAAGAGGAGTTGAATCAATTTGTAAGAAATGATGAATTAGTCCCAAGACCCCAAGATCAAAATATCATTGGAACAAAATGGGTCTTTAGGAATAAGCTAGATGATTCAAGGTTGTTAGAAATAAAGCTAGGTTAGTTGTACAAGGGTACACACAAGTTGAAGGTATAGATTTTGAAGAATCTTTACAAGCAAGACTAGAAGTTTTAGGTTACCTTTACTTATGCTTATTTTAGGATTTTAAACATTTTCAAATGGATGTCAAGAGTGCATTTTTGAATGGATTTATCGACCAAGTTATATTTGTAGAGCAACCACCTAGATTTGAGAGCCTTGATTGTCCAAATCATGTGTATAAATTAAAGAAAGCCTTATATGGTTTAAAATAGGCTCCTCGTGCTTGGTATGATAAGTTAAGTAACTTTTTAATAGATCATGGATTTAGAAAGGGTAGTAGATACCACCTTATTCCTTAAGATGCATGATTTGATTATGGTACAAGTCTATGTAGATGATATATTATTTGGAAGTACAAATGAATCTTTGTGCTATGAGTTCTCATCTTTGATGTTTAAAGAGTTTGAAATGAGTATGATAGGAGAACTTAATTTTTTCTTGGGTCTTCAAGTGAAGCAACAAAAAATGGCACATTCATCTATCAAATCAAGTACATAAATGAATTGCTTGAAAAGTTTGACATGAAAAGATTCAAATATAGTAAAACTCCTATGAGCCCATCTACAAAATTGATTTAGATGAATTAGAAAATCTTGATCAAAAAACTTTATAGGAGTATGATAGGTTCACTTTTATACCTTGCTAGAGTCTTGATATTATGATATTTATTTGTGCTCATTTTGCCAAACTAAAAGAATCATTTAATAGCAATAAGCATATCTTAGATTTGATAGCCCTACTATGTTAGGTTTATGGTATCCTAAAAATTATTTTATCATGTGATTTGGTTGGTTCTGATGCTAATTTTGTTGGAAGTAAAGTAAATAGCACAGAACATGCCAATATTTAAGATCATTACTTGTGTCTTGGTCATCCATGAAACATAATTATGTAGCTTTATCCACAGGTCGAGTACATAGCTTGTATTATTGCTCAAGTCCTTGGTTAAAGCAATAATTAAGATTTTGGTATTAAGCAAGATCACATTCTAGTTCAAGTGTGACAATACTTGCTATTAGTTTGACCAAAAAATCCTATCCTAATCACTCCAACCAAGCATATAGAAATTAGACATCATTTTATTAGGGATCATGTTTTGAAAGGTGATGTTAATATTAATTTCATTAGTACATTTACAAATTGTAGATATTTTACAAAACCATTACAAGAAGAACATTTTGTACTTTAAGATGCATTTGGAATGTTAGATCCTAATATTTAAAATTATATGTAGTTTGTTCTCACTTTTGATGTTGTCAAAAGGGGAGAAGAGTAAAATGTTGGTTTAGCATTAAGTCTATTTCATGCATACATTAAGGGGAGCAACATTATTCATCTCTATGCTAAAATTTTTTTAGAAGAAAATTTTCTTTCAAAACTATGATGAATGAACACCCTTCATCAAAATCAATACCCAACATTAGTTTGTCATCATCAAAAAGGGAGAGTTGTTAATGAGCCTCATGTTCAATTCAATCAATTTTGATGATAATGAATGCTAATGTTGGATATTCTAATGTTTTATGTGTTTTAGATATATTAATTACTAATTACATATCCAAAACATCTCACAATATGTTTGAGGAAATTGCAATAATAGAAGAATGAAAGATAGATCAAAATGGATAATGTGAAGCTCAAGATACAATATTTTAGGTTATATGCATTTATAACTATCTTAGAAATTCATATGAGTTCATTGGCATGATCAATTTGCTCACAACTTAACATATTATTTTTTATTTATTTTAAATAATGATAATGAGGATAATTTATATAAATCTGACTAATTAACATTCAATTATATGTTTCATACATAGCATTTGAATTCAAAATAATAAATGATAATAAATCATGACTATTAAGTAATTAGTTTAAATAATAATTAAAATATTTTAATTTTAAGGTTATATGATAACTAACATATGTATGATTATATATAAATTATATCATAATATTTAAATGTCATATTTCAAAATTAACAAAAATATGTGAATTTTGTATTTAGCCAAAGTCATTTTATAATAAAGGACTATATATCGATTTCATCTCCAATGATTCCTTGGATTGTTTTCCTTTAATTTGATAGGTTACATGACCCATGTTGATTAAAATTGAATTTATTATGACTTTTCAAACATTAAACTAATTTTAATAATGAATGCATGCTACATGCTTTGAATATATTAAAACATATTTGATTATTTTTGACTTGCCCATGTGAATAAATTTTGGCTATTTAAATTTAATATTTATTTAATATAAATTATATTTTTATTTAATATTAAATTATTATATGATAAAATGATGTTAGAATAATATTTTTTTTTGAAATAATTCAAAATGACCTTCTTGTTTATAAATAGCCCCTTTCTTCTTCATGAAAGCATTCCTCATTCAAATTCAAAATCCCTCTAGCAAATCTAAGAGAAAATTTCATATTTTCCTTCCAAGTGTTCTCCAAATATTGCAAGATCAAACCTTGGTTTGAAAGCTTCAACATCTTCAACTAAGTAAGCTTTCTCAAATTACTTGAGTTTATTTTCTTGATCTTAATCCCTTTTAGTTGTTCATACTATTTTCACCATCTATTCATTATTCCAATTTATACTTTTGGTGGATTAGTCTTTGGACATCAAAGTCTAAGTTTTCACATCAAAGTTTCTTCAATCATTTTTTGTGTAAAATTCTTGATAATTTGTAGGATTTATTTCAACTTATTGAAATTTTTATCTTCCTACAAATTTCTTTTGGTTTCTTGAAATATTTCTTCAATAGTCTCATTTTAAAGATCATTTATTCTTAGATCTATTTTAGAAGTATATTTTAAGCATTTCAAATTAATTTATTGTGTTGAAATTATTTTCATATTTGCTGGTCTCTTTTTAATTAAATTTACTTACTAGTTTACTTAAATCTATCATATACTAATTTTATTTAAGTATTTTGAGATTAGTTGCATTAATTAAAAGCTTCACTCAAGTTAAAATAAAATAAATTATTGTTGGAATTTTAGAGTATATGCTAGATATATTATAAATCAAGTTTCTTTATCAAAATAAAATTTTATACCAAATTAAATTATTTTATCACTTATCATTTTATTTCAACTAATATCATTTATTTTAAAAAATTTATCTTGCTAAAATTTAGTAAAGCCTGCTTTTTCATTGTTTAATAATTAAGAAAAAGGAAGTTCAGTAGAAAGTTAATCTTTCTTACATTGTTATATACGTACTAGCTCTAGTTTCTCTTAAACTTAAAATTATTCCTTACTAAAATTTAATTTATTATGGAATAGACTATTATAAATTTATTTTGAAATTAGTTTTATATTAATCTATAAATTATAATAACATAAACATCTTAATAACATCACTTTAAGATATTTATTTAATATTTTTTATCAAAATTAAGTGAGCATTCTATCTTGCCATATTTGTAAGTTGTAAAGTGATCATTTATAAGTGGTGAGATCACTTTTTGAATTGGATAGCTTGGTATATTTGTGAGATATATATTTTATTAAAATTTATTATTTTGTATTTTATTTTCAGTGTAAAAATTTATATTTACCTCTATAAAGTACATATTATTGTAAGGGTTGTACCCAATTTTTATGAGAGTACTATTTGTAAGCTATTTTGAATTTAGTGGATTCCTAGTGGTGGTGGACAGGGCCAATTTTGGGGTTTTGCCAAACCACATAAAAAAATTGTGTGCCTATTGTCTCTCTTTACTTTACGTAATTTTATTTTTGGCATTAAGAATTGTATCTTGTCATTATAAATAAAAAAATTAATTTTCTACTAAAACTTAAAATTTAAGATTTAACTTTAAAATTTTAATATCAATTTAATACCTCCTCATGCTATAGTGATTGATAAGGTTTAGTTTATTTTATTTTAGCTATGTTTTTTAGGGTTTATGGTTTTGAGGGTATTGTGTTTGGTAAGTTTTATTTTAAGGTCAGGTTTAGGTTTAGGTTTAAGGTTTTTTTAGATTAAATAAATCAGAGGTTTAGGTTCATTTAGTTTATTTAGTCCATTTTATTTTATTTTAGTTTATTTTTTTTTTCATTTTTATAGGTTTTTATTTTATTTTATTTATTTATTTATTATGATTTTATTTTAGTTTTAGGTTTAGTTTATTTTTTTTAGCTAAGTTTTTTTTTATTTAGTTTATTTTTTTAATATTTTTTAGGTTTTATTTTATGTTTTGTAGTTAAGTTTTTATTTTTAGTTTATTTTTAGGTTTTATTTTTTTTAGTTTAGGTTTATTTTTAGTTTATTATATTTTATTTAGTTTAGTTTAGATTTAGTTTACTTATTTTAGTTTTAGGTTTTATTTTTTTTTAGTTTAGTTTAGTTTATTATTTTTTATTTTAGGTTTATGTTTTATTTTTTTCGTTTATTTGAGGTTTTTTTTAGGTTTAGGTTTAGGTTTAGTTTTAAGATTAACATTTAGGGTTTTAAAGTTTAGGTTTTAGGGTTTTGATTATTTTGGTTTTAGGTTTAGGTTTAGGTTTTTGGTTTAGTTTTTTAACAGAGAACAAATTCATTTAGTATTTCTTCTTTTGATTTCATCAATGAAGTAGCACACAAATTTTCTAAGACACAATGACATGATAAAAAATGAGCATGCATAGAGCAAATCAAAACCCAGATAACAAGAAGAACCATCTCTATTATAAAGAAACAATTTCAAGGTAGCCATTCCAAGTTTTAATAAACCACCTCCTCAAAGAGTGGGATCCACCATCATATCCTCGATCTCTCACCACCACCACCATCAGAACCCATCCAATCCATGGGTTTTTTTTATTTATTAATGTTTATTAGTTTCAGTTTAGGCTTCAAGGCCTAGGGCGCCTTTAGTGGTCTGGGGGTCCAGGTTTAGGCCTGGTGGCCTGTGGCCTAGGTTCCAGGCCTGAGGGCCTATAGCTCAGGGCTTTACTTTTATCCTATCCTTGTGGCTTCCAGGTCTGGGTTCATCAGGGCTTCAGGGTTTGTTTTTATTTATTTTATTATTTCTTTTGGGGTGGCCTGTGCTTAGAGTCTTGCACTCAAGGCTTCAGAT